>PISX010017493.1:0-43215 GCA_004024625.1 Mellivora capensis
TGGAAAGCCAAATGATTGTAACCCAAAGTCCAAGTTGTTTTTAGATTCATCATATAGGTAGTCATTAAAGACCTTTGTGAGAGGAGTTGTCACAAAACCTTGTTAATAGAATCTGGTCAAAAAGTGTTTAAACCAATGAATTTAAGTAAAGGGGAGAAAAAGTAGAGATAGTGATTAGGGATCACTCCTTAAACATTTATCAGTAGGTGAATAACAATTATAGAAGAGATTATATCTATTGAAGATTAAAAACTGTACAAAAGGGGCCCCTGGGGGGCTCAGTGGGTTAAAGCCTCTGCCTTCATCTCAAGTCATGATCCCAGGGTCCTGGGATCGAGCCCTGCATGGGGCTCTCTGCTCAGCAGGGAACCTGCTTCCCTTCCTCTCTCTCTGTTTGCCTTTGTTTGTGTCTCTGTTTGCTACTTGTGATCTCTGTCTGTCAAATAAATAAATACAATATTTAACAGAAAAACCTGTACAAAAGAAAACAGAAGAAAAAAAAGAGTACCAGCCAATTTCTGATTTTCTAAACAATTCCTAAGGGCAGAAAGACCCATCATTGGATAAGAACAGTGCAGCAATAACTATACTAGCAAATTTGACTGAAATTTTATTATGTTCTACTCACTACTCCAAATACACACACACAGACACACACACACACACACACACACACACACTTTAACTTTTAAAAAGCCCCTATGATAGTTGTACAAGCGATTATTACCCCTATGTTATAGGAGACTAGGAGATTGAATTAAGGCAAAGAAATGTTAAGCAGCTCACCCTTACTAACCAAGGACAGTAAGTGATAGTGATAGAGACAGTGTTTGAGTCCTAGGACATTATGTTATAAATAGAACTCTAAAGGAATCTAGTATGACGCACCCAACTTCCTCAATGATTTGTTCCTGGGTTCATCTCTAAATCTGCAATGAAAATATACAAAATAATTATATTATACAACATTATAGTATGGAAGGGGGAAAAACGTTAAAATTCACCAAGGCCATAGTTATGAACTACCGAAGTAAAGATTATGCAGTTACAATTACATACTTTCCTTTACTCTGACCCCCATGGTGAAGGCAGGGTAAGACCCCTGTCAATTACAAAATGCCCAGGCCCAGCTTTAAAGCTCTAGACTTAAGTCATCAGATCTGTGCTCTGGGGAGAGTTAGGTCATCTTACAAATCCCTTGGATCCCTTCAATTTCTCAGACAGTCACCTCTCAATTAGAAGTAGGAGTGGTCCACTCTGTTCAGAAGGAAATGTCTGGCTTTCAAAGATTGTAGTTCCTTGACATTTCAAGAGAAATGGGTTTTGTAGTTGGGGCCGTGTAAGAGAAAAAAATCTTAACTTGGGATACTCATTTAAAATCAAGACCATGGTATCTTTTTAATGCCAGTCTTGCTCCTTTGATGCATTCTGACTTTGGAATTAAAAGGGAAGTAGTATTAAGAGACTGATGCCCTACCTGGGTTGAGAACAGAACTGTTTAAGAGATTTCACATAGTCAGACCATGGTAAGATATTACTTTTGATAGATTATCTGACTTCATAAATTCTTGTTAAGTCAACTTAATTTCTTTTTTGATTAAGTGACCTCCATTATGATGCTTACAATTCTGTTTTTTTTTAAATTGTTTACTTCAATATGAATATATTAGACCAGCTATTCTTAAAATCACTTGGCCTCAAAACACATGTACAGTGTAAAGTTACTGAGGATACAAAAGTTATGTAAGTTATAAGGTATTGATATTACCACAACAAAGACTAGAAAAATTTAAACATTTTATTTTTTAATATTTTATTTATTTATTTGACAAGGAGAGTGACAGTGAGCAAGGGAACACAAGTAGGGGAAAAGGGAGAATCAGGCTTCTCACTTAGCAGGGAGGCCCATGTGGGGCTTGATTCCAGGATCCTGGGATCATGACCTGAGCTGAAGGCAGATGCATAATGACTGAGGCACCAAGGTGCCCCAAATTCAAACACTTTTAAATAAAATAAACCCATTATATATTAAGTCTTTATGAAAAATAACTGTTTTCCAAAATTAAAAAAAAATTGACAAAAGTATTATATATGTATATAGTATATTTTAGAATTACAGGCTTTACAGAGGGAAAGTCTGAGTCTCCCATTTGGTTCTCTGTTCCATATGCTATTTTGATTAAAGAGTATGTAGAAAACCTAGTTTCTTACAAGTATGTAGTTGGAAAAGAGAGGGTTATTATAATAGCCTTTCAGTATTCTTTGATACTACACCAAAAGTTGAAAGGTATTATTTGTTTGTTTGTTTTTAAGTTAAGTTGCAACATGGATCTAAAACTATATCAATACAACTTTGTTACATTAAAATTAATTGGTGTATCTTGCACTTTGGATGGATGTTTTTGTCCATGATTAATTTTGTAATATCCTAGATTAGTAATTTGAAAAATTCGAATCAGGCCGATTTCCCAAATTTTGATTCTTTTTGTTAGACAGTATATAGAGGTCATATGCATTATTAATTTTACCATCCATCTCATCAGAAAAGTCTTCAAGTACTGGGAAGCTCTCAAACTTAATATGGAAAATACAAGTTTTCCAGAATTCAAAACTCAACATTCAAATTTTGTCATTAACAAACACAGTCAACTGCCTTTCTTAATTTCTATTTTATTAAGTCATCTCTACTCCCCATGTGGGGGTTTGAACTCACAATCCCAAGATCAAGAGTCATTTGCTGCACCTACTGGGCCAGCCGGGTGTCCCTGTCAACTGTATCATAAGTGACAAACTTACCTTGTCTGTTTCAGAGAACGTATGGAAATACCCAATTATAAACTCGTCAGTTCTTTTCCAAGTAAAATTGGTGTTAACACAGAAGAAAGCAACCAGCTCAAGTCACAACTCAAGCAACTGCCCCAGTGTTTTCCCCCAGATGACGTACAATCATACTTGAGTATACAGCAAAGCTGCTTGATGCATGCTTCCCACTTTGTCACAGAAGAGCAAAAGGTTAATTATTCTGGGTTGATAATTAACAAAATTCATAATTTTTACTGCTTCAGTGAGGATTTTAAGGGAAACTTACCCTTGTTTTTTTAAGCGCACTCTGAGTTCACTGCAGTGAAAACACCTGGACAAGAACAGGTTTATGCTAATGCCTTGATTCATGCAGAAGTGGGTAATAATATATTTGCATCAGTGCAAATATCAATAAAATGAATAAGGTAAATAATGTCTCCCATTACTAGGAAAATACTTCAATCTTTCTGACTCTCTGAAAGGTCCACAAGTCATACTTTGAGAACGGCCAGCAGACAGTCACACCAAGTAAATGCATTTAAAGTACTACTAACATTATGAATCTGAGCTTAAACTCTTGAGTATGGAGAAGGGATATAAAAGGCACACCATCCATTCCCCTTTTAAATTATAAACACTTATTTCTTAGGACACTAATTGTTAGCAATGCAAACAAAGTGAAAGATTTATGGGCAAAAGCTCTACCTGTGGATGTGTGAGACACATATAAACACTCTGGACAACAAAATGGACACGCTTTCCAGAAACCATTGGGAAAACTTTTCAAGGCTACTCAGTACCGTGTGTTGCTCAAATTCATTCACAGTTTTCCTATTTGCCTTATTAACAAAGCAATTAACTTTAGAATTAGAAAAGTCTGCACATGAGGTGACTATACCTAATTGTAAGCTAACTTCTTTTTTTCAGAGTTATAAAAGATAAGTGTAGAAATATAAACAATGAAAGCCAGAAGCACCTATTTGGCAGAGAACAATCTGAAGGTCTCAGTGCTGACAGGGGTAGGACATTTTCCGGTGTAGATGCCAAGGACAGCCCACCTTCTCAAGCTGCCACCCAGCACTATTTGTGCACATTTGTAAAGGGAATGCCACATTCTTGGTAGGGTAAGCAGCAAAGCAGACTACTCGAGATTCAGACGGCAAAAAGCTAGCTCTGATGACTGCTTACCACGTATGTATACAAAACAAATTCTTCCTATCAATTTGAAGTCGGAGCTAGCTAAAGAGCTAGACGACTAAGTAGATTGGGCAGTCTTCAGAGAGAGAAGAGAAACAGTGTTTGAGGAGGTCATTAAGAGGACATGGCCACCAGATGGCCTGTCATCTGGATCCCAACAATCAGAGTCTCCATACCTTGTCCCCTGATCCATGGAATGTGTCTTTCCATCTGCCTTCTCCACTCCCAGAGGCTGTCTCACAGACACAAGCCTTGAGATAATGATGTGCTGTTGAGAGGACCTAGACCATTATATACATGACTAAATCCAGTTAAGGTCTCTGCATAAATTTTTAAGATTCTGGAAGGCTGGCGTGGAGATCGGCTCATTTTATAGCACCCAAGACAAGCCTCATATGTACATTACTTGCTTATTAAACTTGCCAACTACTGATCTGAAGCACAAGCTTCTTCCACTTCTCCCTGCCCTCCAAATACAGATGCAGCTTTCCAATTTGACCCAGGAGCTGCAGAGGAGCTTGGAAACCAGGCACATAGGCAGGCAGATGGAGGTGAGAGACAGGGGAAAGAGAAACAAGAGACAGAAGAGAGTCAATATGAGCATTAGGCTCCTCAAATTAAACCAGAGAATGGAAAGAACTAAGCTTTGTATTTCAGGAACACAGCACAGTGCAAATTTGTGACAATCATTATTAATTTTGATATATCAAGTAGAGCCTAGTAATTGGTTTTCTTTTTAATTTTAATGTAAAAATTTCTTTCCAATGCAGAAATGTGGAAAACCATCTTAAAGCACATGCCCCAATCTCATGATATGTTTATCACCTTTCCTTCAAGAATAGCCATGGCAAAAGGCAACATGCCAATGTACCCATCTACTAGTAGTTACTTCTATTGGTTGTGTCCTTAAAGGGTCTGCCTAAGGATCAACTGTGCTATTTATTGTTCATGTGTACTGCCTTAATAAGCCTACCTGATCTGGCCACTCAAGTGTCAGTTTTAATGTGCTGTCTGTTGCCAAGGCAGCCATTTATAAGGATTACTTTTCAGAATGACAAACAGAAGATTTTTTTAATTTTCCAATGCTTTTATTACTTTTTTTTACCACATACAATACTAATTCATATGTTTATTCAAAAATATTGATTGTCTAACATTAATCACCGAACTGTTCAAAATATTCAGAAAATGAGCGTCTTTCTCTAGAAGATTTAAAGCTTGACCCAGTTTCCAGTTATTGAACATCTCCTTTAGTAGAGTATCAGCACAAGCTTTCAAAAATATGCATCCAAGTAAACACACTTTGCCACAGTTCCTGCTACTTCTGAATTACTGACTTTAGGTTGGTCTT
This sequence comes from Mellivora capensis, assembly GCA_004024625.1. Taxonomy (NCBI): domain Eukaryota; kingdom Metazoa; phylum Chordata; class Mammalia; order Carnivora; family Mustelidae; genus Mellivora; species Mellivora capensis. The sequence goes on from PISX010017493.1 coordinate 5,351, forward strand.
CTTGAAGGCCTCATAATGGGATTGCGCTGATTCTCTGGAACTGCTTCACAAAGGCCATTTCTTCTCCTACCCAAAGGGCTCTGGGGCAAGCCTTTTCTTCAGGGAAGAAAAGATGACAATGCCTTTCACTTTCATGCACTTATGGAATTAATAGTACTCAAATAGTTTACAAAAAGATGTACATAATATGAGTAGTCATGACCTACAATTACCTTGTTCCTTTTGATAAGTGTCTACATGTTTGTTTGTGGGCTTTTTTGGGGGGGGTTGTACAACAGTCCTACTCCTTAGTTGTTAAGAAAAAAGGAATGGATGCTTGTAAACAGACCCTTGCAGGCAGGCAATGGGAACACAAAGAGGAGTAAAGATGAACACACGTGAGATGAAAGATCACATTTCTCTGTGGATGCCACTGAAAGCTTCTGACCAAAGCAGAACCATTAGAGAACTCAAATTTAAACAAACAAACAAACAAACAGAAAACAAAACCCAGTACTCCTCATCCTGACTGTACCCTTTGCCCTGGATTGACTCATGGGTCACTGCTGGGTCAACATGGCCAGCAGGAGATGGTGGACAGGGGCTTTAAACAGAATATGGCCTACATGACACTGTCTGTTTGCTCTTTGTTGAGTAATCAGGTGCACAGTTATCTTTCAATCTTTTATCTCCCTGTTCATGTCTTTGCCTGTAATCCCTAAGGTCAAAGCCCTAGAGATATGAGAACATGAAGTTTGCAGGGTAGAGTGTTTGTGATTCAGTGGAATGGAAACCCTCCACTGCTTGCCTTCCCTATGTTCTCTGTGTTCAGGGCAATTATATCCAAAAAGCACTGATACGGTGATCCGACTTGGTCTTTTATATTGGAAAAAAAAACAGTCAAGATAACAGGCTATAGAATCAAACTGCCTGGTTTAAATACTAAATGATGTTGAGAAAACTACTGTCAAGATTCCAATCCTTCTATATCTCCATCTAATCCTTCTGTAATCTCCATCTGTAACATGGGAACAATAACACCTCAAGGGCAGAGGATTAAATGACATAATACATACAAAGTGCTTACCATCCAATAATTATTAGTAAAGAAAGGGAGAGGGAAGGAGAAAAGTGTTACAGTGAGTGAGGGAGATGAGAGGAACAGGTGCTTTTAAATATAATTAATTCAATATCCCATTTATTCCATGATAAATTCAGATGATTTTGTGTAAAAATAATCTACAGGTTCAATATAAATACACTCCAGTTTAACTTAATAAAACCCTATAAAATAACTATGATAAAATATAAGAATTCACTATATATTTATATAACATATATTCTAACCAACAGCTGTGCCAGTAACAAAATAAAGGAATAAAATGTCCACAGGCTTTAAATGTGTGGCTTTCACAACCTTTTTAACAGTAGCCCACCAAAAATATACTTCATGACAGATAAGATTAAAACACAAAACTAAAGTTTCACAAAACAATCCTTACACTTATTACATGTTTTATTTTTTAAAAATTCTATTTTTAGCCTCTGCCTTTGTCTCAGGTCATGGTCCCAGGGTCCTAGGATTGAGCCCCACATCAGGCTCTCTGCTTCGCGGAGTGCCTGCCTCCTCCTCTCTCTCCCTGCCTGCCTCTCTTACCTACTTGTAATCTCTGTCTGTCAAATAAATAAATAACATCTTTAAAAAAATCCTATTTTATGGGACGCCTGGGTGGCTTAGTTGGTTAAGCAGCTGCCTTCGGCTCAGGTCATGATCCCGGCATCCTGGGATTGAGTCCCACATCAGCCTCCTTGTTCGGCAGGGAGCCTGCTTCTCCCTCTGTGTATGCCTGTGCTCTTGATATTTTCTATAGTTTCATCTTAAAAAGGTAGTAATGACCCAGTGAATTAATATCATGATTCCCCACTGCAATTTGAAAAATAAATAGATTTAAGCTATGATGTGGTTATTTCAATTAACTTTATTACACATTTTCAGGATGGTCACCATTTGATGTGGCCTGAACAGGAATAAACCCTAGGGTAGTAAAACTAAGGGCTTCAAATATGACCGTATTCTATACCAGAGAGTGTAAGGGGTCAAAAATCATATTTCCCTGGTGAAATAAGAGGTCTTCCATATAAAAAGTTGGTTAGAATGATCTGCCCTTCCATCAGTCTGGCAAACGTCCACATAATAAATATTACGGCAGTTTGAGGTCTAGATCCCCATTAGTCCTGTGTCACTCTACTTCAACAATGACTTAGTCACCTGATCTAATGTAGTATAAGCTCTAATGGTTGGCTTTTTTCTGTGTGAAATGAGTGCCTGACTTTGGCTTTGACTGCAAAGACATCCACTTCAGAGAGGACTACCCCCATTGAGCTCAATGCTGGCCACAGGACTGAATAAAATGTTCAGAAGCACCCGCATCTGCCCCAGCCTAAGACCTTGGCTGATTTTTTTTCCTCTTCCATGCTCTAATATCTTACCCTCATACTTTTAAATTCACCAATAAAGAGTGAACCTCTGAAAACTCTGGTTCACACCCTCACCCTTAGTGAAAGCAGAACCCCAGGTCTAGCATATGCCTGTTTTCTCTCCCTACCCAGGATCCTGTTGTGAGTGCCCAGGGATGCCCCACCTCATTTCCAGACTGCCCCTCACCAAAGTTTCCTGACAGCTACCAGTGAGGGCGTCTTGCAGTCATGGTAGGAATCCCAAGGGCAAGTCCAGTAACAGCACTGGTTACCGATAGGTGGACAGACAGGCAGACAACACACAAGTAGAAGGCTGGTGAATCCGGGCTGGGAGATACTATGGCGGCTGCTCCAGAGAAAACCCTCCATGTGTAGGCTCACCAGATGCCTCAGGAAGAATAAAGCTACTCCTGAGCTATGAGAAGGGACTGTATGACAGTTTTGCAATGGCTTGACAATAAATATTTGTACATTTAGCAGAATTTATTTTTTTATTATTTTTTTTTTCATAGCAGAATGTAACCTGAGTGCTGCTTTTGTTGTACAGACTCACTGGTTGCAACCCCATGGCTGTAGAAGTGGCTGGTGGGGGGGTGGGGAGCTGTGTGTGCAATATAGTCCACTTATCTCTAACCAACACACACTATAGTAATAGATTCTTGTAAATTTTTGAATAGCCAAATTTGCATAGGTCAGTTAACCACATTTCTTTCTAGGTGTTCTGCTGAAAAACCTAGAATGACTTCTGTTAATTTCAATTGCGCATACCCCTCCCTCTGATAAAGGACTTTTTTTTTTCCCCTTTGGCGAGGGCGGAGGTCAGTCCTGCTCTCCTTTAGTCTATTTGATGGAGAAAATAAGTCTAGATCCTACCACCTTCACCTTCAAGTATGCATATATGACCATTGGAGCTCTACATCCTCCCATGTCCATTTAGAGGCAATCTTCTCTGGGGTGGGAGGAGGGGGATGGCATTTGCTAGAACAATTAGAAAGCAATAGCTGTGGATTTATAAGCAAAATGGCAAAACTCTTCTGGGTTACAAAGGCAAGGGGAATGCACTGAAGAAAGAAGAAAGAATTTGATTTCCAGTATTCTCAAGTACAGCTGTTTGAGCTTAGCAGGAACTAATGCCAATGTTCCCCTTAAACTTCTTAATTATAGGAGCCAATTAAAATCCTCCCCCCCTTTGTATTTTAAGCTAGACTGGAGTTGTGTTTTTATCACTAGAAACCAAAAGAATACTAACTAATCTTTCCATCCAATATTCCACTCCCTAAGGCTTATAATTTAGCACCATAGCCCTGTCTCCTACACAATCTAGATTAGTAACACTCAACAACTTTATCTCCCATAGATGCTGGGACTTCAATCTCAGTCTGCTCACCACTGCTTGAAAAAGTCAGGAGAGTTTAAACCTTTCTCAATACATTGCTCTTCCTCTTGAAAATGTTCCTGAGTAAATTCTACTTTTTTTTTTAAAAGACCCTGCAGAAAGTACACCTCCTTTCAAAAATCTTTTCAACCATCCCTCCTCTCAAGAATTTTTCAGGCTATTCTCAAATGCTATGAAGCTTTTACAGTAAACATATGGAATTATTTAAAGTAAATTCTACACAAACAGTAAAAGAGGTCAGGGTTTTGAACCTTGCTGAACTGTTAAGGGTGGATGAGCAGAGAAAGAAAAAGATGCAGAGGAACTAGCAGGAGTTCCTCTCACTGCAGGATTCCTGTGAATTCTGTTATTCCTGTGAATCCTTCAGTGAGATGACAAAAGCCTGTCTCCAAGAATGACAAAAAGTAGGAATAGTTCTAAGACTCAAGGGGATTGATGAGATTGTTGGCAGATTGCCCAGCTGGTTTAAATGGCTTAATAAAGATACAGCACCAAAAGCCAGGTCTCCTGAATCTTATCCCATTGTCACCCCAATAAAACCATTGCAGACAATCAGAACTAATTTTTTCATATGTTAATGGATAATAAATAGGTAATTTTCTTCAAGGAAACAAATGATTGGATTTTGTAAAGTATATAGAACAAAAGTATTATTTTTGTTATTTAAATGACTATGCAAAGTTGGCATTTTGCCAAATTGGTAGAGAAATAGATGAAAAGGGCAATGATATTTGGGACAATAAAATGAATATTAAGTTATAGTAGCATAAAATATTAGAAATATAGCAGGTCAAATGAAAGCCTCATGGATTTTCTCTGAATAAAGATACAGCAGAGTAGTTTTTCTGCCCATACATCAGGCTGGTCCTAGACACAAACTGACCTTTATAGTGCCCCTGCTCTATCTCCTGCAACAGCACCTTGGAATAGAAATGACAGGATCTCATTTTCATAAATAATGCAAGCACCAGGGCTATTTTACCTTGATTGCATGTTCTCCATTTGTTGGGGCCGATTCCATGTTAAAACCTGTTAAACCCCTAGGGCCTGCCTGGGCCTACTTAGCCATAGTGACTCCATGTTGCCTAGGTAGACATTTTGTTGTTTAATAATTGCCTCAGCAGTTACTGATATCAGTTCCAGGTAACTGTTACTAAAACACACATCTAAAACAAGGCCAGACAGGTGGAAACATCCAATCAGCCAAAGCCACATATGTAAAGGTCTGCAGTTGTGCCCTATAAAACTAACCTGTAAGACCAAGGGGGGGTTGCTCTCTTCGGAGGCAGCCCTGGCTGGTCAGTCTGACTTCTAATGCTTGGCATAGAATAAAGCTTTACATAACTTTCACTTTGTCTCAGCCTCGTTCCCCTGGCCAGTCAGTCTAACTTCCAATGCTTGGCATAAAATAAGGCTTTGCATAACTTTCACTTTGTCTCAGTCTCATTTCTTTGATAACGGACCCAACATATGGGGGCTCATCCGTGATCAAATGACGAAAACTGAACCATCATCAGAATTTCTCGGGAAAGCCTCTGGAGGTACGATCTCCATATTATATTGTGAGATCCAGTCTGTCTGTCTGGTTGTGGAGCTCCAGGGTGTGGCCCACCAGGGAGAAGATGGATGCAGCCATGCTCCCCAGGGCTGGAGTGGATGTGGGGATGCCCCATCCCTCTTCTGGTAGATAGTCAAGGGTCCAAGTCACCCTAGAGCATCAGGGGACCAAGAAAATCCCGAACAGCAGGTGGTTGCAGGGGACCGAGAAAATCCACACCAGCCTCTAGGTCTGCAATCATCTTTGTCTTGTCTTTTTGTTGTCTGTTCTGTTGCTCCTTTCTAGGGAACCTAGAAAATCCCCACCCCTGAACATTTGTAGGGGCCCGAGAAAATCCCCACCAGCGGCAGCTTCTGGGTAAGAGCCGCTGGGTCTATGGTTGTCTTTGTCTAGTCTTTTTGTTGTCTGTTGTGTTGTTTGTTGTGTTTGAATAAATGGGGCAAACAGAGAGTAAGGGTACTCTGACTTTCATCTCTCCATTCCTCCTAATAGATATGGGACTTCTCCCTTGCTCATTTCTTATGTTAATGGCTATAACTGAAGCCAACTGTGGTTAGTCTAACTCGAGACAGAAACTTTAAGGAATATTCCCAAGCAGCTTCCAAAACTCCCTTTATTTCAGGTAAGTTCCTTGCCTTCTCTGACCTGACCTGGACTGCCTAGACCCTCCCCTTGCTGGCGGAGCCTTCTGCCTGCACTTTGTTCTTCTGTCTCCCCCTTCTGTTTCTGCACCAGCTTGGGTGCGGCCTGCATAACTGGCCTCTAGATCATCCTCGGTGCTTCCTGCACCATAGTTTCTTCTCTCTTCACTGTCGAAAAACAAAAAGAGCAGCCCCTGGACCTAACACCCTCCACACCAATCTTCCCACCTGTGTCTCCGGTAAACATTCAAAATGGAGTGGGCCCAGGTGGAACATAAATCAGTATTTAAATTAAGTTTGTTGGTTTAATTAAGATAGACATGTCTTTAAAGTTACAGAAATAAATGTTAAACTTCAATCAAGTTTACTGAAGGTCAAATAAGCTCATGTTATTTATTAAAATCTGTTAGCAAAGAAATAACTGAACTGATGATTAATTGTCTGTCTCATGTTTTAATGGGTAATTGTTAAAGTAGCTTTCAAATTATTTGGTAACCTGAAACTTTAAAGGTTTGCTTGGATGACAAGTGGAATTAAATTTGTTGGACATCTAGATCTTAACCAAATAGGATAAACACTAAAGCATTAATTACTGGAACCAGGTTTGTATTTTGACGTTTTACCACACAAAAAAAATTAAATTTGTTGGTAAACATGTTTTGTACTTAACTGATTCATAAATTTGCCATCTACAGAATTCTGTTGTAACTGTTCACAATTAGTTAATACTTAGCCATCATTAGAGACTAAAATGTTTCTAAAAATAAAAAATTCTGCTAACTGTAACTAAGGCTGATGAAAGTAAGAAAAACAACCCTATATGTAAAAAGTAGGAGGTACAAAAAAATAATAAGAACTGGAAATACATTTTCTTAAGATAAAAAGTAATTTTGTCCTAAATGAGATAATTTTTTGAAAAAAAAAAGTGGCTTGGGACAAAACCTAAATGCAAAAAAGTTGTAAAAGCTTTGTGAAGAAAAATATTCAAAAAAGAAATTTTAGGTATAGTCAGGATGGACTAAGATTAAAATGAATTTTAAAATGTAGCACATGAGAATGATAAATCACATGAAATGACTCCATGTATTCTAGACTACCAATAAAAAGCCATTAAAGTTTTTATTAAAAGTTTTAATGTTGCCTAAAAAAACAGAGGAAGGGCAGTTGACTGATAACTGATAGTAAGTTTAGAAAAACTGTATACACACACAAAAAGAGGGCCTAAAAGAGTAAGTAGTTGTGTCTTAAAATAAAAATATCTGGTTGCACCAGAACTTGAAAGGAAATAATAAAAACTAAACCTGAGGGTATTTAGTAAGTCATAGAAGGCTTGGAGAAAGTGACCTTTATTTGCCTTGGTTTATAGTTTTGAAAGAGAACAATAAAATATGTTAGAAATTTAAACATATTAGATCAGTTTTGATGGATGTATTCACAAAAAGGGAAAAATGACTAATAAATCTTTTCCTGTAAAATGTTTCTGTTCAAATGAGGCATAGTATTTAAGAAAGGAAGACTAAATCCTTGTGTCATGGCAAATCTATATTGGTGATCCACTCAAGTAAATGTTGACTATTATGTAAACTAAAAAACACTGGTATAAAAAAATCTGCTTTCTCTCTGTTCAAAAAGACAAAGTTGATTACTTGAGCTGCTGTTAAGAAGAGAATATAAATGTTTTTCTCTTTGCCTGCCCAGAGGCAGGCAAATTTTGTTTCATCCATAATACTATTTAAGCATGTGCTTTAAAACTTAAATTTTAACCATTATCAACAAGACTTAAATTGTAAATGATATCTCTTTGACTCATAAGGCTCTTCCTTGGTATGCTGAGTTACTCAGAAAGTACTTCTGGGCCAATGATAAACCTTGGGTTACATTTGGGTAAATGCTATGACCATTATAGAAATTCTATGCATTTCCTAAAGTTTTAACCTTTTGGTAAGGTCATCACTGGATATTGTACTTATTAAAATGTTATGTGTCACAGAAGTAACCTGATTTTCTTTCCAGTTAAATTGTAAAACCATATCTATTCTGAGTTTTTGTCACTTATAATTGTTTTAATTATCTTGTAAAATAAATTTTATCTTAAAGGAGATTCACATAAAGAACATTCAGGACAAAATACAGGTATTCAATATATTAAACTAAAATGGGTAAGAATTTCCAGAACTAGTAACATGGGACCTTGATCCCTGGCGAATGGAGGATTACTGTCCAAAGGAACCCCCCGACTGGAATCCAAACTCTGATGAAGGTAAGGAGAGCCTATGTTTCTACTTCCAGACTCTACTGGGAAGCCTCCATGTGGCTGAGAGGAGACCCATAAATTTATTGAAAAGTAGTGTGGTGACTCAAGGTAAAGATGAGCCTCTGGGGGCTTTTCTAGAAAGGCTTATGGAAGCCTATAAAATGTATAGCCCGATCGACCCTGAGGCACCCGAAAATCAGAGGGCAATAAATCTTGCCTCTGCCAGTCAGACATCCCCAGATATAAGGAGAAAACTTCAGAAAATTGAAGGATTTGAAGGGAAGAATTTGACTGAGTTAGTGGGAATAGCAGAAAACGTGTTTAACAACAGAGATACACAAAAAGATGAAAAACAGCAAAATGGTTTAAGTTTTGGCATTACATGAGGCGGGGAGGAGACAAAGAGAAAGAGGTCAATGGAAAGGGAAAAGGCAGGTAGGAGATGGTCAAAGGAAAGAAAAGCCTAAGTACAGAGAAAGCTTATGGGAAGCCTTAACTTCAGATCAGTGTGCTTATTGCAAGGAAAGAGGACACTGGGCCAAGGAGTGCCCCAAAAAGAAGATGGCAATGCTGGCCACGAGAGACTGAAGAGGCCATGGTTTGGAGCCCCTCCCCAAACCTCAGGTAAAAATTGAGGTATAGGAGAAATCAATTGATTTTTTGATGGACACGGGAGCCCAATTTTCATCATTACTAGAGTCTATGGGAAAACTATCTGGAGAGGAAGTCTGGGTACAAAGGGCAAACAGCACAGAAGGACAGAAATGGACAACAGAAAGGACTTTAAATTTGGCCTCAAGAATAGTCAAACATCGATTCTTAGTTCTCCCTAATACCCCATATAACCTGATGGGAAGAGATCTCCTCCACAAGCTGCGGGCAGGCATTCTGTTCTCCAAAGAAGACATGACTGTGACCTTGGGACAACCCACTATGCAGATGTTTGTGGCAGCAGTAGATGAACACCTCTTTTATGAGCCAGTCTCAAAACCAGAGGAGACAGGGGAGGGAAGCCTTCTCCAAACCCTATAAGTCAAATTTCCTGAAGTCTGGGCAGAAGGGAGCCTCCTGGTCTGGCCAAGGGACTGCCTCCAGTAGTGGTACAGTTAAAAACAATGGCTACAGCTGAGTCCAGCAGTATTCCCTCCCCTGGGAAGCAAATAAGGGGATAAAAAACACACACATACATTAACCACCTCCGAGGAGACAGGATCCTAGTTCCTTGCAAGTCTCCATGGAACATACCTTTGCTTCCTGTCAAAAAGGCTGAAACTGGGGAGTACCAAACCGTTCAGGACTTGGGAGAAATCAACAAATGGGTTGAAGATATCCACCCGACAGTGCCTAACCCCTATATCCTACTCTCCCTCCTGGGCCCCAAAAGAACTGTGTATACCGTCTTAAATCTCAAGGATACATTTTTCTGCATACCTTTGACAAGGGAGTCTCAGCTCCTCTTTGCTTTTGAGTGGTCCAACCCACAGAAAGTGTTCCAAGTCCAGCTCACCTGGACAAGAACAAACACCTGAGTGATGGGGTATCAGGCTCTCCTCCTCAATGAACCAAAAGTGACTTTTCAGTCCCCATTGGTGCTAAATCCAGCCACGTTGCTGCCAGAGGAGCTGACTGACCACAGCACTTGCTAATAGGCACTGAGAACTATGAGTCATGCTTGCAGTGACAAGCCACTTGTTTAGGCTTTGATCTCCAAGAGGGAGTGCATACACTCTCTGAGTGCAGGAAACAGGTAATCAACTGATACCCCCGCCCCACCCACACAACTGTGGAGAGGTTCTAAACCAGGTCACAGAAATAAGGCCGGATCTCAGAGGAACTCCCCCCCCCCAGATGCGGAGATGACTCCGTTCACAGATGGGAGTAACTACGTGGCCAATGAAAAGAGGCATGCGGGGGCTGCAATGGTTTCTCCTGAGCAGGAGCTCTGGAAAGTGGCCCTGCTACACATCTATATGGAGAGCAGGTACACCTTTGTTACTCTCCATATACATGGGACTATTTATAAAGAAAGGGGCCTATTAAGAGCAGAAAGAAAAAAAATAAATTAAAAACAGAGAAAAAAAATATTGACTCTCCTTCAGGCTATTTGGGACCCGAAAGAGGTGGCCATTATGCATTGCCCAGGGCACCAAAAGGGGACTGATCTGGTTTCAAAAAAAAAAAAAAAAATAGCAGGTCGAGCCACAAAACAAAGAGCCTGAGAAATGGCACAACAACTGGTTATACTCCTGGCTCCAGCCCTACCAGAAAAAACAGACTCTTCAGAAAAAGATTTAAAATATTTACAAAAATGGACTAAATTAGACTATAAAGGGGATTGGACTAAAACCAAAACAGGAAAGGTAATTCTTCCTCGAAGACTAGAAAGAAAAAAAAAAAATAGTGAGCCAAATACATCAGGGCACTCATTTAGAAACATACAAACTTAAAAAAAAACTCACGGACAAGCAGTTTCAGGTACCTAATTAAAGCATATGACTCAGGATATGGTTAATAGATGTGCTCAATATCAGGCAGAAAATGCGGAAAAAACTAGGATGGAAAGAGAAAAAGATAGAAAACCAGGAGTTTAATGGGAAGTAGATTTTACAGAGATAAAATGAAGAAAATATGAACACAAATATATGTTAGTTTTATAGATACCTTCTCAGGCTGGATAGAGACTTTTTCCGCCAAACATGAAATGGCAGAAATAGTAGCTAAAAATCTACTAGAAAAAATAATTCCTAGGTTTGGGTTGCCTCTTGCAATCGGGTCAAACAACAACCCTGCTTTTGTGAGTTCAGTCTCACAGACATTGGCCAAGGCAGTAGACACTAACTGAAAATTACACTATGCCTACTGGCCCGAGTTCCAGACAAGTAGAGAAAATAAACCAGACTCTTTTTTATTATTATTATTTATTTGACAGAGAGAGAAATCACAAGTAAGCAGAGAGGCAGGCAGTTAGAGAGGGAAGCAGGCTCCCCGCTGAGCAGAGAGCCCAATGTGGGGCTTGATCCCAGGACCCTGAGATCTTGACCTGATCCAAAGGCAGAGGCTTAACCCACTGAGCCACCCAGGTGCCCCATAAACAAGACTCTTAAAGAGACCTTGACAAAGTTAATTCTGGAAACTGGCAGTGGATGGGTAGATCTCCTTCCCTTCGCCCTCCTTAGGGCACGATTTACACCCTACTTAAAAAAGGTTACCTCATTTAAAATAATGTTCAGGAGACCCCCTCCATTCTGCCCACGGCTACAAGAGGTTGCCCTAGCGGAAATAACTGATCAGTCTGTACTCTAGTCATTGCAGGCACTAAAGTCTGTCTTAAAAAGAGCCCACACAGGGATCCAAACTGCCTACACTGAGACGGAGACGGAGGTGAAACTACATCCTTACCAACCCGGAGACTTGGTTTGGATATGCTGCCACCGAATAAAAACTTGAAGCCTCGCTGAAAGAGATCATTCACTGTCATCCTGACCACCCCCGTGGCAGTAAAAGTAAAAGACATCAGGACCTGGAATCAGACGTGTCACACCAAATGAGCCAGAAACAAGAACACCCCTCAGAAATGGGAGCCATTGCCAGTGGGCCCTAGCAACTGTGGACTAAAACTAAGACTCAAAAGGGTTTCATAACTTGGTCACCTTTAACCCTGTTCCTACTCAGCAAAAGCCAGAAAACACCTCATCAGCACTAACTTCCTTAAGGCCCCCACCAGAGCCTGGTTTGCTTGCAGTTCAGAAAGAGTAAAAGAATTGACTAATCTCCAAAGAAAAGGGGGGAATGTTGGGGCTGATTCCACGTTAAAACCTGTTAAATCCCTAGGGCCTGCCTGGGCCTACTTAGCCATAGTGACTCCATGTTGCCTAGGTAGACATTTTGTTGCTTAATAAATGCCTCAGCAGTTACTGATATCAGTTCCAGGTAACTGTTACTAAAACACACACTTAAAACAAGGCCAGACAGGTGGAAACATCCAATAAGCCAAAGCCACATATGTAAAGGTCTGTGGTTGTACCCTATAAAACTAACCTGTAAGACCAAGGGTGGGGGGGCGCTCTCTTTGGAGGTGGCCGTGGCTGGTCAGTCTGACTTCTAATGCTTGGCATAGAATAAAGCTTTACATAATTTTCACTTTGTCTCAGCCTCGTTCCCCTGGGTGGTCAGTCTAACTTCCAATGCTTGGCATAAAATAAGGCTTTGCATAACTTTCACTTTGTCTCAGTCTTGCTTCTTTGATAACGGACCCAACACATTCTCCAAAGCTTACAGCTGATATCCAAATGATGTAACCTTACCATTTGCATTAATTCATGGATTTGAAACTGACCCTCTGCAAGTTCTGTGGGGTAGTTTAGTTTCATTTGTATGGATGTAAATAGCAGCAAGGCTGACATAAAAATTAATGAACTATTTAATTTAGGAGCCGATGCTTAGCTCGTAACAACAACAAAAAGGCAAATGTTTAAGTTTATTAAAATAAAATTAAAGCTATGAAGTTTTAAATAATGAAGACTATGTCAAAAACTGGTAGTATTTAGCTTTTAAAAATGTAAACTAAAAGCATATGGAACATAAATTGTGGAGCATTTGTGTCCTATTTTTTGATGCTACCACCCTCAGCAAAATATAATCTGATTCCAGTATAATCACGGACTTCAGGAGGAAATCTAGTAACAACTCAAACCAACCCAGCATGAGGGTTGTTCAAAGCATGTCAGGTTTAGGCCAGGGATGACCAAACTTTTTTAAGACTATTTTTAAAAGATTTTATTTATTTATTAGAGAGAGAAAGAAAGCAATGGGAGCTGCAGATAGAGGGAGAGGAGGAAGCAGGCTCCCCAGTGAACAGGGAGCCTGACATGGGGCTTGATCCCAGGACCGTGAGATCATGACCTGAACTGAAGGCAGCTACCTAACCTACTGAGCCACCCAGGTGCCCTTCACACTATCTTTAATTCAGAACAATGCCTGTTACCATTTTTATAGCCCTGACTATAAGATGTACTACAAACATTTTTAGATGGTTTATGTAGATTTTACTATACATTCCTCAAAGACAAGAGCTATTTAATTTGACTTTTTTTTTTTTAAATAACCTCCAGGAGCTCCTGGGTGGCTCAGTCATTAAGCATCTGCTTTTGGCTCAGGTCATGATCCCAGGGTCCAGGGATGGAGCCCCACATCTGGTTCCTTGCTTAGTGAGAAGCCTACTTTTCCTCTCACACCCCCCCTGCTTGTGTTCCTGCTCTTGCTGTTTCTCTGTCAAATAAATAAAATCTTTAAAAATAAATAAATAAATAAATAAATAAAATACCTTCCAATAGAGATCACTGCCAATACCCCATAAGAATTAAGTTTTCATTAGCTAATTCTATCCATGATAATTTTGTGGAACTCCCCCCATTGCTCCTTCAATGCTGCTTTAATCAGCTTATTATAATCCTGTTGGATGCCCATTTTACTGGAACCATTTTGACTTCAGGGTTGACTTTGTCTCTAATTTTGAAGTTGTTGAGATTTCTGTTTGTTACCCCAGGATTTTCATTGTGAACCATACAATACAGAATAGCTTTTTCCAATTCTATTTGCTTTAGAGAACCAAACTGCTAAGAACCAAACTTCACCACAAAGAGCACATAGTTTCCTTTGTTTGACGTTACCAACATATTCTTATTTATCTTTATCGTTCAATAGAGTATGTAAAGATGCTCAATAAGAATGCCCATTATTCCCTTGGAGAACTTCTTGTAAGTAAAAAGAAAATGCAAAACTGCAAAATCCAACATTAAGTGATCTGTAGATACCAACAAATCTTTTGGTAACTTGCCTCCCCCCCATTCCATATCTTTGTTATATCAAATAATCAAACCCAAACCAATGACACTTATTTAAGAAGCAAAACCTAGGGCGCCTGGGTGGCTCAGTTGGTTAATCGACTGCCTTTGGCTCAGGTCATGATCCTGGAGTCCCGGAATCGAGTCCCACATCAGGCTCCCAGCTCCATGGGACTCCATTTGAGTCACGCTCTCAAATAAGTAAGTAAGTAAGTAAATAAATAAATAAATAAATAAATAAATAAAATTAAAAGAAGAAGCAAAACCTACAATTATAATTAACATAAAATGTACTTGATCAAAATATAAATACCAAAGACAAAATTAAAGGGGGTGTGCAATGTAGAAGTAACTGAGATGAAGGATTAGGTCTACACACAGCTGTCCTAATTTCATTTAAAAAAAATCCTAGAAGGGCCAAAAAGCAAATTGGTTCAATAAAGAACAGTAGACTCCAGCTAGTGACACATCCTAGTTCAAAGAAAGAAGAACTTAGTATCCACTTTGCAAAATCCTTTCTTGTTCCACATAAGATCATTCACTGCCTCAAAGTAATATGCTAAGGAGGGCTGGTCAATTGGGCCATTGTGAATTGGCACTTAGCCAAGACAGTTGGCTGTGCCCCTCTCAGCACATTTTCCCCAAAGGTCAGGAAGCTCTCCACTTAAACTGGAAAGAAAAGCATGACCCAATTACACCAACAGTCCTCTTCTCATACCTTCCCCACATACCGCCTCCAATTGGCTGTAACCAAATGAGTTCGTGTGATCTCCTTCATATAAAAGGGACACCCTTCTTACAAAGATGTGTACTATATGTTCCTGTGTTACCTGTTGTAGAAAAAAAAAAGATTAAAAACAGTGCACTATTAGTCTGCTTTGTTATAACAAGGTAGTGAGAGACATTATGCTGCACTTATTTTTGTATTTTGACCTATTTGTGGGAGAGCTAAATGTTATGCCCACT
This sequence comes from Mellivora capensis, assembly GCA_004024625.1. Classification (NCBI taxonomy): domain Eukaryota; kingdom Metazoa; phylum Chordata; class Mammalia; order Carnivora; family Mustelidae; genus Mellivora; species Mellivora capensis. Next base: position 20,466 of record PISX010017493.1, read on the forward strand.
TTTTGAGGTGTAAAGCAAGCATAAAGAAGAATCAACTCAATAGAATTCAAAGGTTGCATTTTTATTTTTTTATTTAGTGATTTTTAAGAACAGAACAACCACATTTTTAAAATTTTTAAATTTCTTTTCGGCGAAAGAGTATTCATTGTTTTTGCACCACACCCAGTGCTCCATGTAATACATACCCTCCTTAATACCCACCACCTGGCTCCCCTAACATTCCACACCCCACCCCTTCAAAACCCCTCAGGTTGTTTTTCAGAGTCCATAGTCTCTCATGGTTCACTTCCCCTTCCAATTTCCCTCAAATCCCTTCTCCTCTCCATCTCCCCATGTCCTCCATGTTATTTGTAATGCTCCACAAATAAGTGAAACCATATGATAATTGACTCTCTCTGCTTGACTTATTTCACTCAGCATAATCTCTTCCAGTCCTGTCCATGTTGCTACAAAAGTTGGGTATTCATCCTGTCTGATGGAGGCATAATACTCCATAGTGTATATGGACCACATCTTCCTTATCCATTCGTCTGTTGAAGGGCATCTTGGTTCTTTCCACAGTTTGGCGACCGTGGCCATTGCTGCTATAAACATTGGGGTACAGATGGCCCTTCTTTTCACTACATCTGTATCTTTGGGGTAAATAACCACTAGTGCAATTGTAGGGTCACAGGGAAGCTCTACTTTTAATTTCTTGAGGAATCTCCACACTGTTCTCCAAAGTGGCTGCACCAGTCTTTTGGTATTGTTGAGTCCTAATTTGTGATGCACCATGTGGTATATTCTGGAGAAGTTTCCATGCACACTTGAGAAGAAAGAGTATTCTGTTGTTTTAGGGTGGAATGTTCTGTATATATCTATGAGGTCCATCTGGTCCAATGTTCTTTCAATGCTCTTGTTTCTTTATTGATTTTCTGCTTGGGTAATATATCTATTACTGAGAGAGGTGTGATGAGATCTCCTACTATAAATGTATTCCTATTGATATGACTCTTTATCTTGATTAATAGTTTTCTTACGTAATTGGCTGCTCCCATAGTGGGGCATAAATATTTACAATTGTTAGATCTTCTTCGTGGATTGTCCCTTTAAGAATAATGCAGTGTCCTTCTGTATCTCTGACTACAGTCTTTAGTTTAAAATCTAATTTACCTGATAGGAGAATTGCTACACCGGCCTTCTTTTGAGGCCCATTGGCATGAAAGATGCTTCTCCATCCCTTCACTTTCAGTCTCTGTGTAACCTTAGGTTCAAAATGGGTCTCCTGTAGGCAACATATGGATGGGTCCTGTCGTTTTATCCGATCTGCAACCCTGTGTCGTTTTATGGGTGCATATAGGCCATTCACATTGAGGATGATTATTGATAGATATGTTATTATTGACAGTGTGTTACCTCTGAAGTCTTTATTTCTGTTGATTGTCTCTATATTTCTGCTCAATGATATTCCTAGGATTTTCCCTCTTTTATAGAACCACCCCTTAATATTTCCTGCTGTGTCGGCTTGGTGGTCGCATAGTCTTTTAAGCCTTGCCGGTCTTGGTAAGTCTTTATCTCTCCATCCATTTTGAATGTCAGTCTTGCTGGATAAAGTATTCTTGACTGCATGATCTTCAGATTTAGTTCCCTGAATATATCTTGCAAGCCCTTTCTGGCTTTCCAGGTTTCTGTGGACAGGTCTGACATTATTCTGATGGGCTTTTCCCTGTAGGTAAGGAGCTTCTTTGTCCTAGCTGCTTTCAAGAGGGCCTGCCTACATTTATAATCCTTCATTCTTGCTATTAGGTGTCTCGAGGTCTTTTGAGAATCTATAATCTTGGGGGGAGATCGTTCTGCCTCTAGTACATGAACACTGGTCCCATTCACGAGATTGGGAAAATTTTCATGGATAATTTGTTCCACTATATCTTCTACTTTCTTTCTCCTCCCCTTCATGGATTCCAATAATTCTGACATTGTAATGTTTCATGGCATCTTTTATTTCCACAATTCTGTTTTCATGTCTTCTAAGCTGTTTTTTTCCAGGCTTCCTCCTGTTCCTTTCTCTCTCTCTGTTTATCCTCCCGATCACTAATTCTATCTTCTGTCTCAGTTACCCTAGCTTTTAGAGAATTTAGATTAGATTGGAACTCATTGAGAACATTGTGAACATCATCCCTGGTGGCTTTCAGTTCTGTTCTAACATGGTGAGCATCATCCCTGGTGGCTTTCAGTTCTGCCCTAATCAATTCCTTTTGGTCACCCATGGCTTTTTCCAACCTAGCTATTGCCTGGATAATTGTTAGCCTGAATTCCTTTTCTAATATATTGTCTATGTTGATACCCATTAGCTCTGTTGCAGAGGGCCCATCCTCTGAATTTTTCTTCTGTTGGTCATTCCTCCTCCTGGTCATTTTGGTGAGAGATGGCTGAACGGATGTAGCTGGATGTATCGACTGTGGTGCAGGAAAGGTGCACCCTGGAATGCTTCTGAGCAATCAGTAGTACCAACTCAAATGAAAGAAAAAAGGAAAGAAAAAGAAAAAAAGGGAGAAAGAGAGAGAGACAGGAAAAAAAGGGAAGATAAAAGAGAAGGCTCAGCCCCAATTGGCCCCAAGGTAAGATTTATGAAATATACAAACAAAAACAGACAAACAAAAAGACTTATAAAAGTATATGACAAGAAAAAAAGTCGTATATATATAAAAGCAAAAAAAGAAAAGAACCTCGTCAAAAAGAACCCCACATATAAGATTTATATACTATCAGGACAAACACAAATTAACAGAACACTGGCAGAAGAAAAAGATGGGAGGGTGGTTATAAATTCTCAGCGTGGGTGAGGAAGTTTATTTTGATTCTTCCTGGATGTATCTTGATATCTTTGTTAAAGGACTGAACTTTCCTAAGATAAAGGGATATTAAAAATTGGTTTACATATAGGAGTAGCATTGATGGGGGAAGGGGATTACCTTGACGTTTAACTCTGTATGAATATTAAAAAATAAAAATACAAAAAAGGAATTATCTAAACTAAACTAAGCTAAAATTTTTAAAAAAATTAAAAAATAGAAAAGCAAAAGAAAAACACGGGTATATGTATAAAAAAGTTCAGGTTAAAAGGTTATTATAGAATTTGATGTACTGGACATCTCACTGTGATGGTAAATAGGTTACAAAATTGCCTATATATTAAAAAAAATGAACCAGGATAGTGGGAAAGAATTAAAAATAAAAGTTGTATCTATGAAGTAGTGGTGGTTGTTCTCTTGTCATCTTTTTTTTTTCCTTTTTTTTTTTTTCCTGGTTGACTTTCTGGGGGAGGGGCTTGACATGTGGGTTTTCAGGCAGTGTTTCCTGAGTTAAGTCCTCCCGCCCCCCTCAAGGGGGTGAGCTCTGAGGAAAACGGTTTGTCAGGCTTTTGTTCTCTGGAGGTTCCTATGTTTGTTTGTTCATTTTTTTTTTCTCTTGCCTTGAAAGCTTTCAATGGGTTTTGAAGGTTTAGAGGAAATCAAACTTCACCCAGACCTCGCTCTCAGAGAGAAGCCTCAGTCTGTTCCCCTCTGGGTGCTGCAGAGCATGTAAGTCCCCCCTTGGCCACTGGCAGAGCACATTCTGAGTTGTGGTCCCTGGGGACACAGGAACTCCTGCTTGTACCCAAAACCACAACAGCGGCGGCTATCTGGGCAGCTCGGGAGAACCAGAGAGGTACCAAGCAGCGATCGCACACTGAAATTTTCCCGCTGGCCCGGTCTGGGAGTGCCTGGTCTTTCCCAGTCTGACAGCGCTGGGTAGGTGCCTGTGCCCACCTTTCTCACGGGAGGGTTTGGGGCGTGCGCATCTCAGGCTCTGATAGCACGGCATGGCGCTCGCATGGAAGAGTGCAAAAAGGCTGTTTTTCTGCCATCTGGTGAGACTCCAAGCCTCTCACGGGACCCCAAGCGCTCTCAGGCATGCTGGCAGCTCAGGGACCAAGACCTGGTTTCTCTGCTGCACTGTCTCTGGCTCAGCGCCAGGTTCGTTGTCCTGCGTCCAGGTACTTAATCCCCTGTCCCTAACCGCCCTGATTCCCACAGTTTCCACCCACAATCCTTTGCTCTTTTTGAGTGCTTTCAACCAGACTCCAAGTTAATGCTGGTCCCCAGAGGCAAGGCACTCTTGTATTGGTGTACTACTTTCCAATGGGTTGCCTCTGGAGGCTCTCTCTCCCTTTTGTGTATCCTCCAATATTAGTCTGATGTTTCCACTCTGGTTTACCTGTCCACTGGCGTCTTCTGCCCCCATAGAGATCCAGACATGTATAATTCTGATCTCAGGCTGATTTCATGGGTGATATGAGTTCTTTGGTAGGTAATCAGCTCACTTTATGGTACAGGTTGAAAAGGCGCCTCCTCCTACTTCCCCACTATCTTGTCTCCCCCACTCCATCATAGTGTTTCCAGAACAACCACATTTAAAGCCATGACTTCCCAAGGACAAACATTTGAGTCTCAATAGAAAACTTTCCAATGAACTTTCCAACTACAATGGACGATTGTGGGTAATCTGGCTCTGTACCTGAGCCCTCCATCTGGCCTAGGCAAAGTAAGTTCTATTAGCCATTTCAATACCTTGGAAGGACACTGAAATTATTTTTACTCCAATTAGCTTACTGCATAGCCACAATATATTTCAGCTGCCCCACAGCCTTACTGGAAAAGGAAAGCAATACTCACATAATTCAGGAATATCAAAAGAATTACTTTCTATGTGATCCCTAATAGAAAATGGACAGTTACCACTATAACTAAGGGCAGGCACATGGACATAAAGGCTTCCCTTAGAAAAATATTGTAACATAAAACCTTATATGAATCATAAATAAAATTTACAAGCAATGTAACTCTGGGGAGAATGCACCCTGGATATGGATCACTCTAGAAGCACTGGTTGTCAAAATAATTACCTAGATGACTTTCATTTAATCAGTAGGTGTTGACATCGTCAACAACGAGTCAACCCTTAAATGTTTCATTTAAGGATAGTTAAGTAAACAAATTGAATACCAATGAAACACCTGGATTATGCCCTTATAGAGCTTGAGGCCTGAAGAGAAAGTGTCCCTTTCAAAATATCAAAGAACATTAAATATTAACTCATAAAATTTTAAGACTTATGGACTACTGTTGATTTTCATCTAATGCTGGTCAGACTGCCGAAATGCATAGCTGTTACTACACTAATTCCCTTATAACCATAATCAAAATGAGCTTCATACCCCAATTGTATTATCACTTATGATAATGAAGTGAATTAGATTCATTAGCACAATGTAAGAATGACCGAAAATGATGTGGGCAGAAATAGGTGAATACTCTTGAGCCTTAGTCACCCTATTAAGAAAGTTAACAATAACATATTAACACAATTGAGTTTTTATATACCATAGAGTGTGCCAAGTTTGTTACACAACTTATCCTTTTTGATCCTCACAGCTCACTGAGGAATCAGGTGTGTCATTATTCCTGCTTTACCATATAGGGAAAAAGACAGACAGTTTATGGTCTTTGTGTGGGTTCTCAGAACTTGTAAGCAGGAGAGCTGGGCTTCAAACCTAGTTAGTAGGACAAAGATTATGGGCTCATAATAGTTTTGTTATAGAGCTTATTTTAGAGGAAAATGTAGCACAAGGGGATAAAAGAGAAACAAGAGACAGTAAATGTATCTGGAAGCAACACCAGTCGGCTCCCACTAATACAGATAACCGTCTTTAGACATTGATTTAGTCTAATAGGGTCACTCCAGCTTTATTTCTTCCAGTCCCAGACTTGCCTGCCATCAAATATTTCATACTTATTCTGTATAGTGGTCTCTGTTCAAAAAGACAATCCATGTGTTTTTCTGTTATACATATTTTCATAAGTTTATAATCTTGTCTTCAAATCGTTATATTAAGGTCTTAAACTCAATAAATATGTTCCAGTTTAATTGATTGGTATATACACTTATATTAGTTTACTTTTTCCTCATGAATATTTTCATATTTTATATTTTATATATTCATTATATTGTATATAATATATTATTATATATGTTATTATATTCATTATATATAATATGTATTATATAATTTTATATAATAAAATTTTATATAATAAAATTATATAATAATTATATAATATATAATACATATCATTATATATAATATTTAATATATATTATTATATATTTATATATAGCCATATATATAATTATATAATTATATTTATTATATATAATTTTTATATATACTTTTATATAATAAATTTTTATTTTTATTATATATATAATTTTATATAATAAAATTTTATGTAATAAAATTATATAATAATTATATAATATATAATACATATCATTATATATAATAAATATAATAATATAATTATATATATGACTATATATAAATATATATAATAATATATATTTAATATTTTATATTTTCATAGAAATATTTTATCAGTTGACCCAAAATATTTGGTCATTATTCTATTATTTTCATCCATTAAATCCAACAACCCTACCACATTCCCTAATCAATGAATTCTTCCACTCTGCACAGGTTTTCCTAATTTAGGTACCGTTTTCAACCTCTGACATCTTGGGAACCCCCATCTTTTATTCTCAGCAGAAATTTCTTTCATGAGAAAAGAGAACTTTCTATTTTCTTAAGAAAACAGAGGAAACTTCTTTCTGCCAGTGACACATTATTACCTACACTAAATGCCTACCTATCTTTACACACCTCTACCTCCACCACTCATACCAGAGACCATTAAAAAAGATATGTTTCTCATCCTTTCTCAAGTCTAGCCACATGAAATAACAAAATTAAACACAAATGACCACTTCCAAATTTTTTTAAAGATTTTATTTATTTATTTGACAGACAGAGATCACAAGTAGGCAGAGAGGCAGGCAGAGAGAGGGAGGAAGCAGGCTCCCTGCTGAGCAGAGAGCCCGATGTGGGGCTTGATCCCAGGATCCTGAGATCATGACCTGAACCAAAGGCAGAGGCTTAATCCACTGAGCCACCCAGATGCCCCCCACTTCCAAGTTTTAAATTTGTCTTAAAGAAAGTGAGGCTTTTTCTTCTCCCTTTGAATTTTATGTCCTTGGAAATATTTTAAGTTAAAATTCCAGTGGACACTTCATTCCTCTTTTTACTTAATTGCTAAGCAACATATGGTGCTGTCTCTTCCTGTTGCCTTGGGATCTCCCCATGCTCCAGGTTTTCTTCTCTTACTATCCTTCTCAGGATCCTTCCAACCTTGCTTTATCCTTCCCCACCATTATTTTAAATATCTGAGGACCTTACTTCTACTTTCACATTATACACTTTGCCCTATCCATCTCATGTCTGCCTGGGGCTTCAAATGCCATTTCCAGGTCATGGACTTCAAACGACAGGACTAGTTCTAAAGTGCAGAACCCTTCAGCAAACACAGAAATCAAGGATTTAAGTACTCACGAAGCATCTGATAATCAAAATTATAATTGTAGAGTTTTAAACTGCATTAAACAAAACAGATTAACACTCCTCATATATAAATGGGCTCAAAATAAGCTTTAACTTCTTTAAGGAAAGTTAATTTTGCTTTATTTCTTTGCAACTCCCTGTAGTATGTATTTTCACTTCATTATTAAAACATACAATATATGTGTACAGGAAAGCATTCTGGATGCCATTGTTAAGTTCAGTACTTGGAAGACACTGTATGTGAATTTAATAAAATATTTTAGTATTTGAAGTCCAACTAATCATTTCATTGAAACCATCCATCTATGGATGGTACATTAAGAGGTGGTCTAAAGTGCAGTCAAGATCCAGTCTAACGTGACCAAAAATTTGAGTCCACAACATCAGACATGTAAAACACATCAAATATTTGGGAGGATTAATAAGGGCTTTAGGAGTTCATAGAAGAGAGAACTACTGCCAATCTTTGATCTAACTGCAACAATGAGAAGGCCAACCATGGATAATCCTTTCCACAACAGCAATAGTCTTCAAACTTATGTACACATCTAAGTAATTTGACACTATATACCCCTCACACACCTTGAGGTGGACATTTAATTTTTTTTCATGCTAAGTTAAAATAAGGGACATAAGTTGTAACATATTATTAGAAATATTGATGTTTTGGAACATGTTTGGCATAATTCTTTTAATGAAACCAGAGTCATCTAACTACTAGAGACAACCACATGAACAGGACCTTATTTACAGATGGGTGTTTTATTTCATTCCTATTCCTTTCTGAATTCATTTTCATCCCCACTGAATTTATCTTAATGTAAAAATTGTTATGCTCCAAAGTCTTTTCACTAATCATATTTCTCTGCAACAAAAATATGTATGCAAAGTTGACTTTAAAATATTCCCCATGATGATATGACTCTACGTGGGGGAAAAAATTTCTTCTGAACTGAGTTGCAATTAAAATCACTTGGAAAAACACAATTACCAAAACATACTTAAAATTGTGAAGAATTAAATAGGATTAAATAAATATCACAGTTACTGGAAATTAATTTCTCAATAAGATGTACATATTTGGCTTTTTTTGCCCATCATCCATGGAATACATTAAATATTACTTACTGCTAAAAGGAAACAAGGCCAAGAATCAATTTTCTTTCTTTCTTTATTTTTTTAGCTTTTGTTTTTATTATTATTAACTATGGAGATTTTGCCCATGTGAATAAACAGATGAAAATGGAAGAAATCCCTTCCATTATAGCAATGTCACTCAATTCCTCAAACTCTTCAGTTATATGTCAAAAGTCAGTGATCTAATCAATAATTATTATTAAAATGATCAAATTATTTTAATAGTATCAATTCAAATCAATATCAAATCAATTCTTTAAAAATTATTTAAATAATAAAAAATATTTTAATCATATATTGGCTGAAAATTCAATTAGGCCCTTCAGCTTTGTTTAAAGTAGAGAATTGCCTTGCAATTGGATCTGCTACTCGGTCATCAGAGTCATTCCATCCATCAATACTATGACCAAACAAATAATCTATTTTTTGGTATCCTCAAACAATTGAGTCTGTATGCCAGTGGGAAATCCTCATATGACCCCAAGGATATGCACACTCCAATTTAAAGTCAGCTACACAAAAGTCTAATGCCCACTTATATTATATTTAGATACATTGAATTCTCCTAAAAGTATATGAGTGAAAATAGAGCACACAATAAATATGAAACAAATACCTTTAAATGAAATCAATCATCCTAAGGATTTTCTTTTTTATCATCAGCATACACACGCACACGCACCCTTAGTGATTCAATTATCTATGGCACTGTATTCAGTTTTGATACAAATTATGCAGAAATCTTCCCAAAAATGCCAGGATTTGTTTTGCTTTCCTCAGGAATATTGTATTAACCAAACAACGCCAAGCATTATTAGTAATACCCATTAATCCATTCATTTTTAATTTTTTGAAAACAATTAGATCTATTTCCTTAGCTGGGTTCCAAGAAATAGAAAATTGGATCAAACCTAAACAATATTTCCTGGCTCCTGACACCATTTCTTAAAGGGTTACAGGGAATTAAGAAAGCAGCCAAATACTTAAGACAAGTGTAGAGCAGTTTTACAACTTTGAGAGTCTGCACGCAGATACCTTCCTTGTTCTGTGGTAAGTCCACAGAACTCATACAACCAGTTCCACTCAATGCAGCCAAGAGTACCGCCAAGCTATTCTTGTTTTCTTGTATCAAACAACACAACATCCAAAAAACCCAGTGAATGGGTTTTTTATTTGCTGAATGGCACTCTTTAGGAAGGTTTAAATTTATATACTTAAATATCTACTTGTCATGAGATGAAGTGGTATGAGAAATTTTATTTATTAAGAATGAAAAGGAAGGAAAGATCTAAGAAATAAGAGTGTATATAGTCTTTACTAGGCACCAAAATCATAATGAAAAAACAGTGTTTATATTTTTAACTCATGAATTAATATCTTTCTAGGCTTTTCTCCCTATTTTTCCTGTAGCAGTTAAAGCAAGGCTTATACAACATAGTCAATAAAAAGCAATATTCACTGACAAAGGAAAGTAGTGACAGTTTTCTTATTCTGTGCTTTCAAGTGATCTTAACTTGTGACACAGTCCGTTCCTTCTTAAATGAGGGGGTAGGCCACCTTCTAAGGTGGTCCTCAGTGTCTTACACCCTTGTATCATCTCCCTCTTTGAGAGACACCTATGAACAGAGGCAGTCTCACTCCTGTGACTAGTTTATTTGGTACTGCTGGCTTTAAGAAACCACGAGTCTCTTCAGGGGGGCCTTATCCAATCACTTGAACCACTTAACTGTAGATGGAAACATCAGAGAGAGAAAGCCACAGATTTGAAGCATCAGAAGGAAATTTTCTGTCACTGGCTCTGACGACAGATGGGGCCCACTGGACAAGGAATGAAGGCTGCCTCCAAAAGAGGAGGGGACCTCTGGCTAAAAACCAGAAAGGAGACAAAATGCTTAGCCCTCTAACTGCCAAAAATTCAACCCAGCCACAATCATGTGAGCTTGGAAAAGAATCTGAGTTCAGGTGATAAAACAACTCAGCTAAAAACTTGTTTTTGTGCATTGTAAGACCCTGGGTATAAAAATGGCCTCATCAGCCTGGTCTTTACCTACAGTTCTCAGCTAATAAACAGGTATTTTAAAGCACTGGTGGTTTTCAAGATGGCCCCATACACAGAGGGCGAGCAGAGACCAAAGATAGAGGCAAAACACTCCAGACTGGGAGATGGTAGGTTTAAGAAACAAGAGAACTTCCATATGAGGCCTGTCTTGTGTGGCCACAAGACAAGTAGATTTCTATGCCAGCCCACCATAACCTTAAAAGTCCATACAGGAGCCTTACTGGGTTTAACCACATACGGGGTACAGATGGTCAAAACAGCATGTTCCTTTTTCAAGGCTATAACCTTCAAATAGCTCCCACCATGGGAACACGGATCAGAATGTACATTCCAAGTTCAGGGGAGAGTGTGATGAGCATCCCAATGTCCAAGGTCTACATCCAGGGTCAACAAACAGTCACGTGCTCTTGATGACCTCCTTTAACAGGCCAGAAATTTGAGGTAAATTGTTATACAGCAATAGAAAACCAATGTATAGGCAAGCATTGCACAGACAGATCATTAGGGACATTCAAATATCTTCAAAAAGCCAAAAAGAGCACTACTCCTCCAACCTGTCCAAGATAATATGTACAATTTCTACTTACTGCTTTTTGGGACTTGTTACTGTGAACAAAACAGCACTAGTGTCCATTAAAAAAAAAACAAACAAACAAAAAGAAAATAAACTTAGTTGATGGAAACTAAGAATGGAATCTATTATACATTTGACAAATAAGATATAAAAGATCCTGATTCCCTACTTTTCTATTTTTTTTGTGTGTGTGTATTTTTTTATTCTATTTATTGAGCCTCTGAATTCTAAGGGAACCACACTATGCACCATGCTTACAAATGATTTCTGATTTAATTACCACACCTTTAGAATGAACTAGTTAATTCTCATTTCACAGATGACAAAACTGAGAGTCCTAGGAATGTTAAGCTTATCTTTAACATATGTAATGTTATTGTAGAGAAAGAAAATTCTTATCTCGACCCTTAAAGGTCTTCTTGCTGGACTAAGATTTCAATTTAGATAAGATAGATAAATAGAAGGAAAAAAAAAAGCAGCTTTATTATCTTCATAAAAGGCCCAAATTGAAACCTAAAGAAATGAAGAAGGCAAAATAAATAATAAATAAATAAATAAATAAATAAATGAAGAAGGCTGGCAGTTTTTAATGGATTTTAGATAGGCAGTAAATGTACAAGGAATTCATTCACAGGATACAGAAAGCTGTTGTTTGGGAGCTTTAATTAGTAAAGAATTATAAGTGGAATTTGTGCAGAGATAGTAATAAGAAAAAAGTAACAATGTTTTTCTGTACAGCTCTGTCAGCTCTTTTTCTGACAATGGGATGTCTTTTTACTTCTTAGCACGGTGAGTGCATTTTTCAAATGGGATGTCTGTTTCCTGCTTTCAGGGGGACATAGGAGGGTCTGAGTGTCTTTGCACTGACTGTTTCTTAAGTAACTTTTACTTAAAATCATCTCCCAAAGTGGTACATTTTGGGGCGGCCTGCCCTTGGCTTCTACACTATCTTAATTTTAAATTTCTCCTATGTATTATAGCTAATCTCTCCAGCAAAGAGTCATCCTCCATTCTTCATAGAACACCTTTGAAATGGCCACATCCCAAACAAACTCACCACCCAGCCTGTCAGTGAAGTTTGAGACCTGTCATTGTGAGTCCTTGACTCACTCTGTTCTTTGGACTCATTCATTTGAGTGATGCTGTCCTCAGTTTGACTCTAGGCAACTTTATTTATACACGGAAGGTGTTAATAGACTAAACCTTCCTAGAACAGTGATTTTTCAGCCTCAGTTGCCTGTAAGAATAACCTGGGAGGATTAAAAACATATGTTATCTGGGTCCCAATGCCAGAGATAATGATTTAATTGGCCTGCAATGGGCATGAGCATCACATTTTTTAAAAAATCTCTCCTGGTGATTCTAACATGAACCCAAGGTTTAGAACTACTCATCTGTCCCTTTGGAAAGGATTACAGAAAATAAAACTGGGCTGGAAACAATGAGGAAAAAAACACTAATGTAGACCTTTCGATCCTGCTTTTGCCTCAAGATATCGATCTGGACACCTGAGACGTTAAAAGAATCATTGAAAGGAAGGTCAGCTAAGTGTTTCACAGCAATGTTGGTACAAATATTCCTGTGGGTCTTTATAGAATAAGAATCTGATTTTAAAAGATGTACACATTTTTAAATTTAATGTTTCTATTTAAGTCTATTATAAATATCTTCTTCTAAAATCACTGTACTCTTATCCAATTCAGAAAGGGAAGGAAGTATACATAGTCTGTGTTATCCTTTTGTTTTCAGCTTCAACTTAATTGTTTGCAACCTCTTTTGTTTTATTATTTTTCTATATCCTATTTTAAATGTCTCATTATTTTTGTGATCAATTTTAGCTAATTTCTTAATCATGTGTGCTTTAATGGGAACATGTCCGTCAACAAAAGTAGAAATTTATAAATAGGAAGTCAACTTGTATGCATAATGCTCATCTGAAAGGTAAAACTCTCTTGTACTCCACAATCCATTTATCCCCAACTTTTTCAGTTCCTTCAATAAATTACACCTCTCTGGCCTATAGTCTTTCTTAGATGTTACCTCCTTGGCCTGAAATAATTTTTCCCTGGTTGGTTCTTCCTTCCCTTTCTGGTTTCACTTAAACATCTTTTTTTTTTTTTTTTCAAGAATATCTTCCCAGATAGTTAAACTGGTAGTTATCCTCCCACATGCAACCCTCACAACCTCAATTAAAATCAAACATATCATAAGCCATCACAGTTTATTTTTAATAACTGTTTCATAAGTCTTTTTGCATACTGCATAATTGGGCTCATAAACATTTATTGAATGAGATAATGCTAACAGATAACAGTATCTGTGTATCTTTCCAGACTTTGAATGTATAGAAATACACTTATAAAATGGGATTGCACCCATATAATTTGTTTATTTTCATTCAACAGGATATAATGAACTTTTCAAGGTCACTGCATGTAGATCTAACTCATTCTTTATAGAATTCCATGTTTTTGTTTGTTGGTACTCCAGAGTATTTACCAGTTAGCTTGATGTAATCTTTTACCATCAGAACTTACAGTACGTACATATTTGGTCACCTGTATATGTATTTACTTAGAGTGCTGCACATAAGATCACAGAGTTAAAAAAAAAAAGTATCACTTTAATTTTGATTTTGACACATTTTACTCCAGAAGTTTTCTTTCCACTTTATAATTCCATCAATAATGTCAATTATTTTAATTTTTTAACTTTTTCTTTTATTTACTAAATGTTAACTCATCATTTCCTTTTATTTAGGGTTATAAAAATCCATTTGTGTTACCTTAATCAGTGCCTGTTTCAACTGCTGTGAATCATTCAGTAATGACCAAGCTGATTCATTTCAGAGGACGGTGAGAACTGAAAAGTGCAAAAATAGCTCTGTCAGTCAAAATTATAATCTTAACTCACCTATCAAATTCATGATGGATAACTGAATGGTAGGAACAGTTTTCCTAAGAATTTACATTGCTGTGTTTAACCTCATCCAGAGAAAAACCTCACAGAATCTAAAACTAATGTTCCTGTATTGAAGGCAAATGATTTCAGACACAGATGTAGAAATTAAAAATAAGATGTTAGATCCAACGTCACTTTCTCTTTTTCATATTTTGATGTATGTATAAAAGATACATTTTAGAATATTATGGAAGATATAAATTGTATTTACACGTATGTTGAAGTTATGAATAGCCTATCATTTCACATACAATCCAAAGACTTAAAAACCCACAGAAGTATATGTGAAAGTCTGAGTATAGGGAATTAAAAAATTAATAGGAATAATAATTATAATACAACCAAACCTTAACTTTAAAGAGTGGAGATACTCTGAAAAAATATTGGCTCACCCTTATTTCTTACTGGTGACAAGTTTAACCCCCCCCAAAAAAAAAATCACCAAAAAGAAATGGTAAAATTTCCAGAGTTTTATTTTATAATGGGATATCCTAACTATTTACCCTAATTTGGTTGAGAAATGCAGTACCAAGTGACATTTAGGTTGTGGCAAATCCCATGAATATGTGCTTATCAGATAAGGCATGAGCAGGCTGAGGGGAAAGAGAGGATTCAAATATCCATAGTAGTCCAGACACTCACTTTAGAGTTTAAGAAGTTAAGAACAGTGACATGGACAATGTCAACAGATGTAATAATGCTTATGATACTAGATGTGTTTAAAAAGAAGTCAAGGTATGTGTGTCTCTTACACATCCACAGACTTACAGACTTGTATGGTTGGAAGGACATTGTGTTCCATTTTGTTCAAGATTACCACTTATTTCTCATCAGAGTTCCATCTAATATGTCTGGCTCAAGGCCATCTGGCTAAGTCATGTCTCTTCCTAGTGCTAGGAGTTCCTGAGCTCATCAGGGAACTATTGATTGCACACAGCCACAGTAATGTCAGGGAAACTTTTCAGCTCTTTGCTGGACATCTCAATAAGAGAGTCCCACAGGCATTTCCAAATCAATCTGTCCAAATTAAAAGTCATTTTATTCCCTGCTGCAAAACTGTTTCTTTTCCTAAAATGTTCCATGTCATAGTTAACAGCCCTATTACTTCACCAAGCTCCCACCTTCAGGAATTATCTTTGATCCATTCCCTTCCCCACTCTGACAGCTTGGCACAGAGTAGGCACTGAGTACCAATACCTATGTGGAAAATATATATTAAAAAAAAAGAAAGGAAAGAATAGGAGGAAGAAGAGTAAAAGGGAAAATGTGACAGGGGGAGTTTTCTTTCAGGTTAGGCTTTAAGCTCAAATGCACTCTTACTATTGCACTTCCACATTGATGACACTTGGTCATCTTGGACACTTGGTACTTCTCCTTTCTTACTGAATTATTGCAGTAGTCTTCCAATTTGTCTCCTGCCACTTGCCCACAATTTTCTTATTTCTCCAATTCTTACTTGCTATTAAATGTATCATTCTTATACAGTATCATTTTTTTACAATAATGGTCACCTCTAGTTTAAAAATATACTTAATGGGTCCCACTATTTATAAACCATCCTCAAATTCTGCAGCTTACCATTGTCCTTTAAAATCCTATTCTTAGTATCCTTTTATATTTATATCTTATGGCAGCTCCAAATCCAACACCCTCCTATCCCCATCTATCCCCAGGGTAACCCAGAGGCACAGTGAAATGCAGCTGACATCCTTGCCACCTTTCTTCATGCTGTGTGCACAAATTGAAATATCATAGCCTGATTCCTTTTCATCTAAACTGTGTATAGTTAAATCTCTCCTTAACAGTCAACCTAAAAGTTATCTCTATAAATTCTTCACTTTAAGAATTAAGAAACCCCACCCTCTGTGCATGTCTACAAAATTTTAAGTCTATTACAGTGTCTGAAAGTGACAACTACAATATTAGTAGAATCACATGATTTTATAGTCCTGAAATCCCTAGGATGTCCACTCCTCTGAGGTTGACAAGGTTCTGCATCTTACACACCTTTGCATCTCCAGAATCTAAATCAGAGCCAACAATTACTCTGCAAATGTCAGGCTATATGGTGGACAATAATGTGGACATTTTTATAGAAAAAAAAAATTGATCACATGCCAATAACGTTTTTGATAGACCTAACTAAAGAAAATGTTTCAAGCTTAGCGAAGGGGATATATAATTTTAATATGACCTTTCAAACAACATTGTCCTGATCCAGTGCTCCTCATATTTCTGATCAGCACCCCCAGATCACTCTGATAATGACTGACTTGAATAAATACTAACCTAATAAGAAATACTGATATGCATACCAAAACATCCCCTCCCAACCCTCTGCTCTATCTCCTTGGTCTTTCTCTTTTTCCCATGTCATCTCTCCCCTTCTCTTCTCTCCCTCTTCACCCCATCTCCAACACAAATACATCTCAGAAAAATTATGGTATTTTGGACTCAACTCTCTTTATTTAATTCAATGCTCACTCAACACCCAGTGTTCCCAAATCACTAATATTCTAATACCTGTATCATAATGTTGACTAACAATTCTGTAGCTAGCTGCAGAAGATAATTGGTTGACATTTCAGGTACAAAGAGAGAGAAAATAAAACAATAGCATAACAAGAAATACAGCCAGACACGTCAAATAGTCCTAATGGGTCACATAGAAGGGCTCAAAATGGGGAGTAATGTGAAAAAATTAAGCAAGTGGTTAAGAAATTAAGCCATAAAATTACTTCTTTTGTTATTTAATCATGAAGCTAATTGCCCTAATAGTGAACTCTTGAATTTATTGACAATATACTCTGCCCCGTAGAAACAAGTCAATCAATCAAGAACAAGCATTAATAATGTGTACATGTATGTGTAATACATATTTACTCACTCATAAGCAAAAATATGCATATTTCAACTTTGGAAATTAAAAACCAAACAGGAAAAAAAACCAGTGTTACTTTTTGTTTTGTTCTTTATGAAGTTGTTCAATAATGCATTCATTTTTCCGGGAGACTATGATAAAGACAAGTCATATATTCAACACCATGTATCAACACAGGTAGATAAGACTAACATTCACTATTCTGATGCTTGCATTTGCATTGATATTATATTAATAATTGTTAACAGACTATATTCTATTTACATTTTCCCCAACATAGGAAGCTTAATTGACAACTCTAAAGTGATTTAAAATTGCAAATTTTTATTATATTTATTTAATATATTTATTTATATAATTTGTAATATATAATATAATAAATATATATTTATATAATTATATTTATTTATAAAATAAAAATTTATTATAAAATTGCAAACTCTTTATTCAAGAGGGAAAATGGTACACATACCAGTAACTTGTTTAAATTCTACTTTAATCACCACTGAAAAACAAATCATTTGGAATCCAGCAGATCTCTGGGATGTCTTACTTCATTGATTTAAATATAATATAATAAATAAAATTACTCTAGAATCACAGAATTAAGTACAAATTATGGGAAGATATAGTTTTGCTCTTACGTGTGAAACAAATTGAAAACTAAAGCTGTACAACATAGATGGTGGTTAAAGTAGAATTCACCATTTGGACCATCTGATTTTCAAAATTCCAATGATGCATGATTTCCTTTACATTTTGAATTTCTGCTAGTTGGATCTCACTTCTCATTTAAGCTAATAATTTTAGTGTTTTTCCTCTGCCCTGGTAATTCATTCTTACTTCCATCCCCACGGATAAGCAAGCAATATTATAATAGGTCAATCCTTCAGCAGCTCATCCATTTTTTTCCTGTCCCTCCATCACACAGTCACACTCCAAGTTCTGGTGAGCCAGAGTGGAAAAGAGCTACAAAGAGCACCCACATGTATATACAATATACATTCATGTGTGTGTATGTGTGTGTGCTTATTTCTATTTTATTTACAACTTCTAAAGATAATGACTCGAGTAATGCCACAGATGTGGCTAATTTCCTGTTTTTGTGCCTTTAGTTTTTCATAGACAGAGGGAGCTAATGTAGTGAAAAAATATGGTCCTATCTGAATCTCTCATAATTAATAGGTAAAGTCAAAAAATGAACATGAGTCTTATACGAAGTTTGAAGGAATCTGAATTGTTTTTCTTATTCTTAGTTGGCATATAGTGTGGAAAAAACAATGTTGCCATTGCCTGGGTGGTTGGAGTAAGACTGAGGACTCAGAAACCTTCGGCTTTGGTACATCAAAATATACTCAAAATAATAGCAATGAAATATTTTGCTCATAGTTCTATACACAATAACCAAGTAGCACTGGCTCGAGATAAGGGTATAAGATCCTTGCATAGTTAAAGAAGGATTTACCCCAAATTAGTCCAATTTAAAACCTGTCAGAGTTATAAAGTAAAAATTCTAAAGCAGGATTCTATTACCACCATTCTAGAAATAACATACTTATTCTGCCGCATGGTTATTGCCACTGACTCCAGGCATTAAACTGGCTCAGTGGGTTAAAGCCTCTGCCTTTGGCTCGTGTCATGATCTCAGGGTCCTGGGATCTAGCCCCTGTTTGGGCTCTCTGCTCCGTGGGGAGCCTGCTTCACCCTCTCTCTCTGCCTGCCTCTCTGCTACTTGTGATCTCTATCTGTCAAATAAATAAATAAAATCTAGAAAAAAATAAACTGCTTTACAAAGCCAAACCTATGTACTCTGGAAGTGTATAAAATCTGCACCACACAGAAGACAGCCTTTATGTAAATTTCGTTTCATATTGATTTTGTCTTTCCATCGTATTCATTGCAAAGTCAAGTCAAGCAAAGAAAATCATTATTTTCTTTGCACTGTGGAAATAATATAATGAAAATCACTATTCATACAAGGGACTACTATTTTGTATATCTATTATTTTCATTTTATTTTCCACATTATGTAATGTAATGCTGCAGGCTGAAAAAAATGAATAACTGTGTCAATTAAAGTTAATATTCTCCAGCCTTTTTTGAAGAAGCAGAAATATATTAAGCATATAGTGAATCTTTCTTTCTGGCTTTTTCCTCCTCTTGATGCTCCACAGGTTCTTTATCATTACCAACAGCTTAAGATGATATTATCCCATGGCTGCCATTGAAATGAATGATACTATTGCAACCCGTTATGAAAGGGCATCTGAAGAATTTGCAGGTGAGAGGTTATTAAATCTTGAATTTGAAATGCTGAGGCATTATGAAATTACAATTTTTTAAAAATTTTTATTTTTAAAATTTCTTTTCAGTGTTCCAAGATTCATTTTTTTGTTTGCTTGTTTTTTTTTTAAGAATTTATTTATTTTAAAGAATTTATTGACAGACAGATATCACAAGTAGGCAGAGAGACAGGCAGAGAGAGAGAGAGGAGGAAGCAGGCTTTCTGCGGAGCAGAGAGCCTGATGCGGGGCTCGATCCCAGGACCCTGGGATCATGACTTGAGCCGAAGGCAGAGGCTTTATCCCACTGAGCCACCCAGGCAACCCCCAAGATTCACTGTTTTGCCCCACACCAAGTGCTCCATGCAATACGTGCCCTCCACAATACCCACCTCCTGGAACTTCAAACAATTGTGAATCCACTCAAGCTCTCTCTTTTCAGGAGATAAAATACCACCGAGGTTTCAATGTTCTAGTGTTTTCAGAGGCTTTGAAAACTGAACACCTGCATTTTTTCACACATGAACTTTGTCTTTGCAGTAGAAGTATCTGAATAGCATTTTTGTGAAAATATTACATTTATTAAACCACAGTTAATTACTTTTGGAGTTTTGCATAAAAAAGACACAGTGCAATTAATATTAGTTGTTCCACAATCAGAAAGCAAAAATTTCCTGTCTTTCAAATAAAATGAACATAATAGGTAATGATTTTTTCTGCCCCTATATTAAATGTTTGATAAACAACTGGGAAAACATGAAAATTAGTAGCTCTAAACTTTCAGCAAATCACACATACACAGAGACAATCTGATTAAAGGGACTCATGCACACTCTTCTCAATGGTCTGCTGCTCCATATGTAACACCTAAATTTCTGAGAAAGTGTGTGGACATATATACATATATAAGTTTTCAATAAATGTTAGTTATATATAGAAAGGGCAGCACACAATATACAGATAACTTTTAAATATAGACTATATTTCACAATGAGAACTTAATTCACTAAGAATCAAGGGTTAACATTAATAAAACATAATGAGCTCCTCATATAATATGTTCAGCCATATCAGTTATTAATACTTGTTATGAACTCACCCATCAGCTCCTTTCCTGAGGGCATGTCTTGATGAACAGAGTGACAGTGTGGAGACATGTGAAGGGATGTGTAAAAAGAAACAGACCTACAAGGAGATTCTCAATTGAAGCAAGATGAGCCAAATTGAAAATTAGGTTTGGAATGGCCTTTCATAAGTAGTTGTACATTGCTATGACAAATGCAAATAGTAATAAATTTCAATTGCCCAGTTTTACTATGAACTTTTAGACAGAGTACAGCACTTTTTATAGGTATTTTTTAGTATTTTATTTATTTGACAGACAGAGATCACAACAAGGCTGAGAGTCAGGCGGGGGGGGGGGAGCTGGCTCCCTGCTGAGCAGAAAGCCTGATGTGGGGCTCAATCCCAGGACCCTGGCATCATGATCTGAGCTGAAGGCAGAGGCTTTAACCCACTGAGCCACCCAGGCGTCGCTCTTTTTAGAGTTTTTACCTGAAATTCACATTCTATGGATATTTGTGATTTCAAGCTAAAATTCAGGAAGCTTTCTTTGGATACACTATTATATATCTGCTTCAAAAACTGTATTTACCAATAGAGGATGCAAGCAAGATCGTCAACCTAGGGCACACATGCATTTTGCTATTATATAAATTCTAATAGGAAAATGAAAAAAGGATGAAATCTAAGCTCACCTGCTTCTATTCAATTTATTAGAGTCTGTCTCTTTAAAAAAATTACAGAAAGTTTCAGAGTCTGTCTTCAGAGAAAGAGGATCTAAGAACATTAGTAAAAATGACAGACTTGAAACTAAAAGTAAAAAAAAAAAAAAAGTTCCACACATTCTAATCTATGGCTATGTTGGGTGAACATAGGAGGTTCCCTACAACCCCTAACCTCTGCAACAATATTTTCATGAATTTAACTATAATGACTGGGAATGACATTATATACAGGCATGTACTAGCAGGATTTATGATGTCAGATTCAGTAGTTTCACAAACCTTGGGACATCTAGGAAAGCTACACATTTTAACTGAAAGATAATATAAAGAAGTAAAAACAAAACCGTCTATAAGTAGTCTTAAGCTTAAACACAGTAGTTAATGTATTCTTTAACAGGTATTTATGAGAGAATGAGCAAAAGTCAACCCAGTAATCACTAAAAGGGACAAATTTGCATTCAAAGTCTTAGCAAAAACAAAAATACATCCCATTTGACATAGAGCAAATATATATCAAACACAAAATTTATTCTGGAAAGTTTCTAGTAACTTGAATCAAACTGACTCAGGATTAAATGCCATGATTAGTTACTAAAGTAGGTCACATATGACATTATTACATACACACTAACTTCGCAATACATCTATTGTTACATATTACAAAATACACATGGTATCTGAATTCCAGTCATTAGACCTATATGTGTGTTGGAGAGGATGTGGAGAAAGGGGAACCCTCTTACACTGTTGGTGGGAATGCAAGTTGGTGCAGCCACTTTGGATAACAGTGTGGAGATTCCTTAAGAAATTAAAAATAGAGCTTCCCTATGACCCTGCAATTGCACTACTGGGTATTCACCCCAAAGATACAGATGTGGTGAAAAGAAGGGCCATCTGTACCCCAATGTTTATAGCAGCCATGGCCACGGTCGCCAAACTGTGGAAAGAACCAAGATGCCCTTCAACAGACGAATGGATAAGGAAGCTGTGTTCCATATACACTATGGAGTATTATGCCTCCATCATAAAGGATGAATACCCAACTTTTGTAGCAACATGGACGGGACTGGAAGAGATTATGCTGAGTGAAATAAGTCAAGCAGAGAGAGTCAATTATCACATGGTTTCACTTATTTGCGGAGCATAACAAATAACATGGAGGACATGGGGAGATGGAGAGGAGAAGGGAGTTGATGGAAATTGGGAGGGAGATGAACCATGAGAGACTATGGACTCTGACAAACAACCTGAAGGGTTTTGAAGGGGCGGGGGTTGGGAGGTTGGGGGAGCCAGGTGGTGGGTATTATGGAGGGCATGCATTGCATGGAGCCCTGGGTGTGGTGTAAAACTATGAATTCTGTTACGCTGAAAAGACATGAAATAAAAAAAAATAATAATTTTAAAAAAGAAGAAAAAAAAGTAAAAAAAAAAAAGGCTCAATAAAAGCAAAGATAATTAACCAGGATATTGCTGTGTAAGTTTTGAATCATTAAAGGTTGATATAAAATTTTCACTAAGTGTTCTGCATAACCAATTAATTTTTAGGAGGTTAACTGAGATTCAACTACCACTTTTTTTTTTTTTTTTTTTTTTTT
>PISX010017494.1:0-43241 GCA_004024625.1 Mellivora capensis
ATGTTGCTACAAAAGTCTGGTATTCATCCTTTCTGATGGAGGCATAATACTCCATAGTGTATATGGACCACATCTTCTTTATCCATTCGTCTGTTGAAGGGCATCTTGGTTCTTTCCACAGTTTGGTGACCGTGGCCATTGCTGCTATAAACATTGGGGTACAGATGGCCCTTCTTTTCACCACATCTGTATCTTTGGGATAAATACCCAGTAGTGCAATTGCAGGGTCATAGGGAAGCTCTATTTTTAACTTCTTGAGGAACCTCCACACTGTTCTCCAGAGTGGCTGCACCAACTTGCATTCCACTTTTGAAAACTTAATTAACCAATCAATCTTTTTAAAGTTATAGAATCTTTTCTTTATTCTTAGTGTTCTGAACAATATGTCTTGGCATAGGCTTATTTTCTTTCTGTTTTGAGGATGGGAGGTTTTACTCTATGAGGGTTTATAATCCAAGAACTCATGTCCTTCAAATCTGAAAATTTTCTTGAATTCTGTCATTAATGAGTTCTGGTTATTTCTTTATGGATCTTTTCCAAATGTCAGATATCCTACACCGTTGTCTCTGGTTTCTCTCCTTTTTTTTCATCTCTTTATCTGCTTATTCTCCTGGGAGTTTTCTGCTTTTAACATTCATTTTTATATGGCTACCTAATTCATCTGTTTTACATAAACCTGTTTTTCATGTATATTTCATCTCTCATTCCTCACTTTCCTCTCTCTCTCTCTCCTTCTCTCTCTATCCCTCTTTCTCAAATCTATAATTCACTTTTTTTAATATATAGACTTTATTTTTAAAGAGTACTTTTAGTTTCACAGCAAAACTAAGTAAAAACTACAGAGAATTCCCAAATATCTCTGAACCTACACTTGCATAGCCTCCCCCACTAACAACATCCTGCACCAGACTTGTATCTTTTTTATAGTAAATTAACCTACATTTACATATCATAACCACCCAAACTCCATAGTTTACATTAGGGGTCACTCTTGGTGTTTTAGAGTCTGTGGGTTTTGACAAATGTATGTAAATATGTATTTACCATTATAATATTATACAGAATAGTTTCACTGCTATAAGAATTCTCTGTGCTCTGCCTACCTCATCATCTTTAAAATAAGTGTAAGTCTCCTCCATTAAAGGAGTCTTATCTAACTCTAAAAGTCTTACCCTTTATGTCCCCTCCCTTCCACAGGTAAATTCTCCTTTTTTTTTTTTTTTCACCACTCTGTTCTCAGCCTACTTTAGTCCATCTTCCAGTCCTGTCTCTTTTCTGAAATATCTCCAGCTAAGGCCACTTCTGTGACACTACATACAAAATGGATATTTTTCAGTTATACTCTTTCTTGGCCTTACATGTGCACTTAACATTCTTTTTCTTGATTCCAGGCTTATGGTTTTCATTATACCTATTATTACAATTTATTCTTTACCTCCATTGTGGGATAATCCTCCCATAACCATTCACTAAGTTCTGATGTCTCAAGGTTCACTGCTCATTTTAGTTTCTTCCTTGTTTTTACCTTCCCAAGGTAGTCTTTTCAGTTCCCCTTTCTTCAGTCACCACTTATACGAGGATAATCCACAAAATCACATCTATGACCTGGTTTATGCACTAAAAGATTTTGTTCCCACAAAATTCATATGTATAGAAGTCCTATTGCCCAGTAGGTCTGCATTTGGAAATTGGGCCTCTAAGGAAATAATTAAAATTAAATGAGGTCACAAGGGTGGGGTCCTGATCCAAATAGGATTAGTGTCCTTATAAGAAGAGACACCAAAGATCTCTCTCTGTATTTATGTCTCTTCATTTCTGGGTGCAGAGGGTAGGCTTCATGAGCACACAACAGGAAGGTGGTTATTTACAACCCAGGAAGAAGATTTCACCAGAAAATGAATTTGCAGGCATCTTGATCATGGATTTATGGTTGCCATAACTTTGAGAAAATAAATGTCTGTTGTTTAAGCATTCAGTCTGTAGTATTTTGCTATGGCAGCCTGAGTAAATTAGTAGATCTGGTCATCTCAAATGAACCCTAGAACCTGTATTCAGATGTCAGCTTTTTCATTTGTATTCTCTAAAGGTTCCTTCAGTTACTCAAAAAAATCACACTCATGATCTTATACTTTACTATTTACTCCTAACTTGCAAAACCTAGTCTTTTCCCAGTACTTTCTCTCAGTGAATGACACTGTCCATCCTGTAACCTGAGTCAGAACCCCATGAGTTATTCTTAACACCTCTCTCTCTTCCTTGTCCTACATTTCATTCATCATTCCATTATTTTTTACCTTCCTTATACTTCTTAAATATGTTCATATGTCTCCTTTCCCATTCCCACACTCTTTCCGAGGCCCCTTTATTTTCTTCATGTGGCAGTCTCCTAACTTAACTCTTTGTGTCCATTTTTGCCTCCTTCCAATGAGTTCTCTCTTCTGTAGCCAAGGTGACAGTTTTAAAATAATGATAAAAAAAATAAGCTGATGTTTTAATAAAGGGTCAGTGACAGGAATCCAGGAGCTTGGAGGCCATATCACCTGTCATCAGATCACCCATTCCACAGACCAAGGCATGGTGACTGAATTCGTCTCACAGAAGGACTCTACTGCTGGCTGAATCATCATGGATATGAATATAGATTAACCCAAAGCAGGATAGAATACCAGTCTGAAGACCTGAGAACTGCTGAATCACAGAACATACAATAACAAATCTTATCCTGTGAGACATTCATTTGTCTATGGCCACCTGGGCTGCTTCCATAATTTGGCTATTGTAAATAATGCTGTACTAAGTATATATATACACACACACACACACACACACACACACACACATATATTTCAAATTAGTGTGTATTCTTTGGATAAATATCCTATAGTGAAATTACTAGATCATATGGTAATTCTACTTTTGAATTTTTGAGGAACTGCCAGACTGTTTTCCACAGTGGCTACACTAAATTGCATTCCTACCAGCAGTACATGAGGGTTCCTTTTTCTCTACATCCTCACCAATACTTGTTTTTTTGTGTTTCTGATTTTAGTCATTCTAACAAGTGTGAGCTAATATCTTATCATGATTTTGATTTGTGTTTCCTTGATGATTAGTGATGTTGTGCATCTTTTCATCTGTAAAAGATGTATTTTTTTTTAAAGATTTTATTTATTTGACAGAGATAGAGTACAAGTAGGCAGAGCAGCAGGCAGAGGAAGAGGGAGAAGCAGACTCCCTGCTGAGCAGGGAGCCCAATGCGGGGCTTGATCCCAGGATCCTGGGATCATGACCTGAGCCGAAGGCAGCTGCCTAACTGACTGAGCCACCCACACGCCCCAAAGATGTATATTTTTAAATGTAACACTGAAGTATGATATGTTGAAACTTGGCACAACCCAGGATGAAGGTGATTTTAGTTTATTGTTTCTCAGAATTTATGCAAATCAGATATCTGAAAAAATGAAAATGATGAAAATCCTTTAATTAGCAGAAAATGATGATCAAAATAAGTCATTGAATATAGACTCATGGGACAATGTGGCAGTGTGTTGCTTGTGATTGAGATTGACAGAATCCCTGGATTCAGTCTTGATAGAAGACAAGGTTTTGGGCATCTGGGTGGCTCAGTGGTTTAGGTCTCTGCCTTCAGCTCAGGTCACAATCTCAGCGTCCTGGGATTGAGCCCCACATTGGGCTCTCTGCCCAGCGGGGAGCCTGATTCCACCCCTCCCCCTGCCTGCCTCTCTGCCTACTTGTGATCTCTCTCTGTGTCAAATAAATAAATAAAATCTTAAAAAATTTAAGAATACAAGGATTCTATCAACAATAAAGCTGGTACTGAAGCAATAGAAGGAAAAAAAAAGAGGAAGAAGAATATAAAAATAAAGAATCACCAAATCATAAAAACGATAGTGTGAACTTAGTGACAATGACTTACCAAATAGCACAAGTTTATGCTTTTGAAAATAGTAAGCAGCAGCCCAGACCCTGCTCTGAGTTTGGGATTTGGCATATTAATTCTGATGCAGAAAATATATACTCTAAAAGAAAAATCCTATTCAGATCAATAAAGAGAGAGAGAGAGAAAGAGAGAAAGAAAAGAAAAAAGAAAAAAAGAAAAAAAGGAACCCCTACAGAAAACCATCATTTCTTCTGATTTTGAAAAAGACAATTGTATCTTATGATGTAGGGGATTATAATTAAAGTTTCAGAAAAACTAAAAAAAGAATGACAAAAACAGCAGGATATGGCTGGTTTGATGAAAGTTCCAAAAATGATGACTTGAACTGAAACATCACTTCAGATAACTGAGCATGGAATTAACATGGATCCAAAAATGTTTACAAGAGAGAAGATAGAGATGGTTTCCAGATTAGACCTTTGCGACAATCCAGCTGTGTTTGTCTTTTATGAATTCCTGAGGATCAAAGAAACAGACTGATGCAGAAGAACCTCTGGTTGGCTCAGAGTTCAGAGAGAAAAACACAGAGAAAATGGCTAAAGTGCTGGAAAGGAGTGTTGGTGGAAGAATGGACTTTGTGATTAAGATTCAGTGAGCATACTGCCACATGTTACTGACTTCCTTTCATTTATTCACTGAAGATATATGTAAGACTAACAGTGTGACATTAATTAATTTAAAGTGGACTGTTCTTATTTGTAAACAGATTTTTCTCTGGGAAAAAGAATTGATTTAGGAGGGAATCAATCATGTGTCTTTGGGATAAAAATAGGCATGTTTGCAAGAAACCCATCCAGGCTCATAATATTTGGGAAAAAAGCAAAGCAACTGCAACTGTTTTAAAATAAATTACATTTTATGAAGATTTTAGGTTTTGGGTCATTGAATAATAGTGAATTAAAATATATTTGGGAGATTTGCAATTTGTAAACATTCAAATAATTCTTATTTATATGATCAAAGAATTATAAAGAATGTCATTTAAACACTTTGAAGAAGCAAACATCTCTGGAGATCCTGCCATCTGTGACAATATGGATAAACCTGGAGGATATTATCGTAAGTGAGATAAGCCAGCCAGAGAAAAACATATATTACATCATCCCATATCTATAATCAAACTCATGGAAGCAGAAGATAGAATAGTAGATGCCAGGGCCTGGGAGGGGCAATAAGAAGGTATTCGATTGTATAGCATATTGCTTATAGTTAACAATGCATCCTATCCTTAACATTTTGCTAAGAGGTAGGTCTTATGTTAAGTGTTTTAGTACAAAAAGAGTAAATAAAATGAAGAAGTCAAGAGGAAATTTTTGGAGGTGATATGTTTATGGCATTGACTGTGATGGTTTCATGGGGGTATAGTTATCTCTAAACTCATCAATTATATACATTAAATAAGAACAGACTTCTATATGTCAGTCATAACTCAATAAAATGCCTAGTTTAAAAAAATACTTTAGGGGCGCCTGGGTGGCTCAGTGGGTTAAAGCCTCTGCCTTTGGCTCAGGTCATGATCCCAGAGTCCTGGGATCGAGCCCCACATCAGGCTCTCTGCTCGACAGGGAGCCTGCTTCCCTTCCTCTCTCTCTGGCTGCCTCTCTGCCTACTTGTGATCTCTCTCTGTCAAATGAATAAATAAAATCTTAAAAAAAAATACTTTAACATATTTCCATTGCTCTTAAGATAAAAACCAAAATTAGAACATGGTCTCTAGGGATAGCCTGGCATTTATCCTCCTTCTCTGCATTTCATTTTTTTTTGTTTATATTTTTCACTTTTATATGTATTCTCAATCCACTCCATCCCTCAGTATGATTGGCTGCTCATCTCTAAAGGTGACTCTTTCTAAATGACACCTCCCTCTTATACCCAAGTTCTCTTTTGCCTCCTACTTCTACTCTTCCTTGCAATTGTAGATAAATCTTCACTTCTAAGAATGCTTCATTGGCTTCCTGCCCTTGGTCAGAGGTTTCTGTAAGTGACTTTCTTTGTTGGTACTTATCACAATTACAACTTATTTTAAATTGTATTATATTTAAATAGTCCCCATCTCTCCCATGGGAGCTCTAAGATGGCTAGACTTTGTCTGGGACTTTTTTTACTTAATAATTTATTCTCATTGCAAATATAATGACTGATACAATTGATAGTTTTTGATAAAATTAATACAAATGAATATAAATTAAGCATGTGTAATGAATTTAGGTAGCTGGTTACAGTTAACTATATTAAGTGAAAGCAGAATGAGTGAGAATATTGCTATTAACACAAATGGACTCATGGCTTCAAATTATTTGCATATATGGTTATAGCAATTATCCTATCATTGTGTGTTGTCTGAATGAAGGTCATTTGTAAATCAAATGCAGTTTAAAAAAATTTTTTTTTAATTTATTTATTTGTCAGAGAGAGAGGGAGAGAGCACAGGCAGACAGAGTGGCAGACAGAGGCAGAGGGAGAAGCAGGCTCCCGCCGAGCAAGGAGCCCAATGTGGGACTCGATCCCAGGATGCTGGGATCATGACCTGAGCCGAAGGCAGCCGCCCAACCAATGAGCCACCCAGGTGTCCCTCAAATGCAGTTTTTGCTTCTGAAATTGGTGGTTGCCACTACCAATTAAAGGATAGCATTTTATAGGTAGACTCCATAGAAAGGATTGATGCCTGTACCAGCTAATAATATCATGGTTATCTAGCTATAGTTTGCTCTTTGAGTACAAGGGCACATAAACATACATATGTGTTCATAAATGCTCACAAATTCTCTTTGTAGCCAACCTCCCCTTCCCCCTCTGCTTCTCCCTCCTCCTCCTTCTTCTTCACCATCTCCTCCTCCTCTTCTTCTTCCTCCTTCTTTTCTTCCTCCTCCTCTTCTTTTTTTTGTATTTTTATTTATTTATATATTTTTAATTATTTTTATTGACATATAATGTATTATTTGCCCCAGGGGTATAGGTCTATGAATCATCAAGCTTACACAGTTCATAGCACTCACCATAGCCCATACCCTTCCCAATGTCCATAACCCAACCACTATATCCCTACCCATCACCCCCCAGCAACCCTCAGTTTGTTTTGTGAGATTAAGAGTCTTACGGTTTGTCTCCTTCCCGACCGCATCTTGTTTCATTTTTTCCTTCCCTACCCCGCACAACACCCCACCCTGCCTCTCAAATTCCTCATGTCAGACAGCATATAACTGTCTTTCTCTGAGTAACTTATTTTGCTCAGCATAATACCCTCTAGTTCCTATCCACATTGCTGCAAATGGCAAGATTTCAAATTATTTGATGGCTGCATAGTATCCCATTGTGTATATATACCATATCTTCTTTATCCATTCATCTGTTGATGGACATCTAGGTTCTTCCCATAGTTTGGCTATTGTGGACATAGCTTCTATAAAAACATTTGGGTACATGTGCCCCTTTGGATCACTATATTTGTATCTTTAGAGTAAATACCTAGTAGTGCAATTGCTGGGTCATAGGGTAGCTCTATTTTCAACTTTTTGAGGGACCTCCATGCTGTTTTCCAGAGTGGCTGCACCAGCTTGCATTCCCATCAACAGTGTATGAGGATTCCTCTTTCTCCCTATCCTCGCAACATCTGTCATTTCCTGACTTGTTAATTTTAGCCATTCTGACTGGTGTGAGGTGGTATCTCATTGTGGTTTTGATTTGTATTTCCCTGATGCCGAGTGATGTGGAGGACTTTTTCATGTGTCTGTTGGCCATCTGGATGTCTTTTCTGCAGAAATGTCTGTTCATGTCTTCTGCCCATTTCTTTTTTTTTTTTAAGATTTTATTTATTTATTTATTTTTAGTATATTTTTTTAAATTTCATTTCTTTTCAGCGTAACAGAATTCATAGTTTTTGCACCACACCCAGTGCTCCCTGCAATGCATGCCCTCCATAATACCCACCACCTGGCTCCCCCAACCTCCCACCCCCCACCCCTTCAAAACCCTCAGGTTGTTTTTCAGAGTCCATAGTCTCTCATGGTTTTTAAGATTTTATTTATCTATTTGACAGAGAGAGAGTTCTTTATAGATTTTGGATACTAGTCCTTTATCTGATATGTCATTTGCGAATATCTTCTCCCATTCTGTCACTTGTCTTTTGGTTTTGTTGACTATTTCCATTGCTGTGCAAAAGCTTCTGATCTTAATGAATCCTAATAGTTCATTTTTGCCCTTGCTTCCCTTGCCTTTGGTGATGTTTCTAGGAAGAAGTTGCCGCAGCTGAGGTTGAAGAGGTTGCTGCCTGTGTTCTCCTCAAGGATTTTGATGAATTCTTGTCTCACATTGAGGTCTTTCACCCATTTTGAATCTATTTTCATGTGTGGTGTAAGGAAATGGTACAGTTTCATTTTTCTGTGTGTGGCTGTCCAATTATCCCAACACCATTTGTTGAAGAGACTGTCTTTTTTCCATTGGAAATTCTTTCCTGCTTTGTCGAAGATTAGTTGACCACAGAGTTGAGGGTCTATTTTTGGGCTCTCTATTCTGTTCCATTGATCTATGTGTCTGTTTTCATGCCAGTAGCATAGTACTCGATGATTACAACTTTGTAATAGAGGTTGAAGTCTGGAATTATGATGCCACCAACTTTGGCTTTCTTTTCAACATTCCTCTGGATATTCAGGGTCTTTTCTGGTTTCATATAAATTTTAGGATTATTTGTTCCATTTCTTTGAAAAAATGATGTTATTTTGATAGGGATTGCAGTAAATGTGTAGATTGCTTTAGGTAGCAGAGACATTTTCACAATATTTGTTTTTCCAATCCATGAGCATGGAACGTTTTCCCATTTCTTTGTGTCTTCCTCCATTTATTCCATGAGTATTTTATAGTTTCCTGAGTACAGGTTCTTTACCTCTTTGGTTAGGTTTATTCCTAGGTATATTATGGTTTTGGGTGCCACTGTAAATGGGATCGACTCCTTAATTTCTCTTTTTTCTGTCTTGCTGTTGGTGTATAGAAATGCAACTGATTTCTGTGCATTGATTTTATATCCTGACACTTTACTGAATTCCTATATGAGTTCTAGCAATTTTGAAGTGGAGTCTTTTGGGTTTTCCACATAAAGTATCATATCATCTGCAAAGAGGGAGAGTTTGGCTTCTTCTTTGCTGATTCAGATGCCTTTTATTTCTTTATGTTGTCTGATTCCTGAGGTTAGATCTTCTAGTACTCCATTGAATAGCAGTAGTGATAGTGGATATCCCTGCCATGTTCCTGACCTTAGCGGAAAAGTTTTCAGTTTTCCTCATTGAGAATTATATTTGCTGTGGGTTTTTCATAGATAGATTTGATGGTATTGAGGTATGTACCCTCTATCCCTACACTATGAAGAGGTTTGATCAAGAAAGGATGAGGTACTTTGTCAAATGCCTTTTCAGCATCTATTGAGAGTATCATATGATTCTGGTTCTTTCTTTTATTAATGTATTATATCACATTGATTGATTTGCAGATGTTGAACCTTCCTTGCAGCCGGGAATAAATCCCACTTGTTTGTGGTGAATAATTCTTTTAATGTACTGTTGGATCCTATTGGCTTGTATTTTGGTGAGAATTTTTGCATCTGTGTTTATCAAGGATATTGGTCTCTAATTCTCCTTTTTGATGTGCTCTTTGTTTGGTTTTGGGATCAAGGTGATGCTGGCCTCATAAAATGAGTTTGGAAGTTTTCCTTTCATTTCCATTTTTTTGGAACAGTTTCAGGAGAATAGGTATTAATTCTTCTTTGAATGTTTGATAGAATTCCCCTGGGAAACCATCTGGCTCTGGGCTTTTGTTTTTTTGGGAGATTTTTGATGACTTCTATCTCCTTACTGGATATGGGTCTGTTCAGTTTTTTAAAATTTTTTTCCTGGTTCAGTTTTGGTAGTTTATATGTCTCTAGGAATTCATCCACTTTTTTTTTTCAGATTGTCAAATTTGCTGGTGTATAGTTGCTCATAATATGTTCTTATAATTGTTTGTATTTCTTTGGTGTTGGTTGTGATCTCTCCTCTTTCATTCATGATTTTATTAATTTGTATCATTTCTCTTTTCTTTTGGATAAGTCTGGCCAGGGGTTTATCAATCTTATTAATTCTTTCAAAGAACCAGCTCCGAGTTTTGTTTATTTGTTCTACTGTTCTTTTGGTTTCTATTTCATTAATTTCTGATCTGATCTTTATGATTTCTCTTCTCCTGCGGGGTTTAGGCTTTCTTTGCTGTTCTTTCTCCAACTGCTTCAGGTGTAGGGTTAGGTTGTATATTTGTGACCTTTCTTTTTTCTTGATAAAGGCTTGTATTGCTATAAACTTTCTTCTCAGGAGCACCTTTGCTGTGTACCACAGATTTTTAACAGTTATGTTTTGATTTTCATTTGTTTCTATGAATTTTTCTTAATTCTTCTTTAATTTCCTGGTTGAACATTCATTCTTTAGTAGGATGCTCTTTAGCCTCCATGTATTTTGAGTTCTTTCCAACTTTCCTCTTGTGATTGAATTCTAGCTTCAGAGCATTGTGGTCTGAAAATATGTAGGGAATGATCCCAGTCTTTTGGTACCAGTTGAGACCTGATTTGTGACCCAGGATGTGATCTATTCTGGAGAATGTTCCATGTACACTAGAAAAGAATGTGTATTCTATTTCATTGGGATGGAATGTTCTGAATATATCTGTGATATCCATCTGGTCCAGTGAGTCATTTGAAGCCTTTATTTCCTTGTTGATTTTTGCTTATATGATCTGTCCATTTCATTGAAAGAGGTATTAAAGTCTCCTACTATTATTGTATTATTGTCAATGCATTTCTTTGAATTTGTTATTAATTGGTTTATATAATTGGCTGCTCCCATGTTAGGGGCATAGATATTTAAAATTGTTAGATCTTCTTTTTGGACAGACCCTTTAAGTGTGATATAGTGTCTTTCCTCATCTCTTATTATAGTCTTTGACTTAAAATCTAATTGATCTGATATAAGGATTGCCACCCCAGCTTTCTTTTGATGTCTATTAGCATGGTAAATTGTTTTCCACCCACTTACTTTAAATCTGGAGGTGACTTTGGGTCTAAAATCAGTTTCTTGCAAACAGCATATTTATGGGTCTTGGTTTTTTTTTTTTTTTTTATCCATTCTGATACACTGTGTCTTTTTATTGGGGTGTGTATTTATTTTTATTCTTATTTTTTTAAAATATTTCATTTATTTATTTGACAGAGAGAGAGATCACAAATAGACAGAGCAGCAGCAGTAGCAGAGAGAGAGGGAAACAGGCTCCCAATGAGCAGAGAGCCTGATGCAGTGCTCAATCCCAGGACCCTGAGATCATGACCTGAGCTGAAGGCAGATGCCTAAGCCACTGAGCCACCCAGGTACCCCTGATTTGGGCATTTAGCCCATTTACATTCAGGGTAACTATTGAAAGATCTGAATTTAATGCCATTGTATTGCTTGTAAGGTGACTGTTACTGTATATTGTCTGTATTCCTTTCTGATATATTACTTTCAGGCTTTCTCTTTGCCTAGAGAACTTCTTTCAATATTTCTGTAGGGCTGATTTGGTGTTTGCTAATTCTTTTAATTTTTGTTTGTCCTAGAATCTTTTTTAATCTCTCCTCCTATTTTCAATGACAGCCTAGCTGGATGTAGTATTCTTGGTTTCATATTTTTCTTGTTTAGTGCTTTGAATATATCATGGCAGTCCTTTCTGGCCTGACAGGTCTCTGTGGATAAGTCTGCTGTCAGTTAATATTTCTACCATTGTGTGTTACAGACCTCTTGTCCCTAGCTGCTTTCAAGATTTTCTCTTTACCACTGAGACTTGTAAGTTTTACTATTAGATGATGGGGTATCGACCTATTTTTATTGATTTTGATGGGAGTTCTCTGTGCTTCCTAAATTTTGATGCTTGTTCCCTTTGCCCTATTAGAGAAATTTTATATTATAATTTGCTCCAATATACCTTCTGCCCCCCTCTCTCTTTCTTCTTCTTCTGGGATCCCAATTATTCTAATATTGTTTCATCTTATGGTATCACTTATCTCTTGAATTCTTCCTTCATGGTCCAGTAGTTTGTCTCTCTTTTGCTCAGCTTCTTTATTCTCCATCATTTAGTCTTCTATATCACTAATTCTCTCTTCTGTGTCATTAACCCTAGCAGTAAGAGCCTCCATTTTTTATTGCATCTCATTAATAGCTTTTTAAAAAAATTTCAACCTGGTTAGATTTTAGTTCTTTTATTTCGTCAGAGAGGGATTTTATTTCTCCAGAAAGGGGTTCTCTAATATCTTCCATGACTTTTTTGATCCCAGCTAGCTCCTTGATAATCATTATGCTGAACTGTAGTTCTGACATATTACCAATGTTCATATTGATTAGGTCCCTAGCCATCATTACTGCCATTTGCTCTTTTTTTGTGTGTGTTGTTTTTCTGCTTTGTCATTTATCCAGATAAGAATAAGTGAATGAGGAGTAAAATAGTAAAAGAGTGGCAAAACCCCAGAAAAATATATACTAACCAAATCAGAAGAGACCCAAAACTGGGGGGAGAAGTAAGAGGGGAAAATTAAAAAAAGAAAAAAATATATATATTTAATTAGACTAGTGAATAGAGCAGAGCCACCCACTTGGTTTTGGGTGTATTCTCATCTCTCAGATGAAACTATCTCCCAAAATTTTAAAGAAAGAAAAACTTATATATATACAAAAATAAGGGTAAACATGATGAAGGCATTGAATATGACTGTAAAAATGAAAATTTAAAAAAAAGATTCTAAAAAAGGAATTGATAAGTTTGTTGTAAAAAAAAAAAAAGAGGAGAGAATGTAACCAGGCAGGAGCTAGATTTAGGGCATATTTTGATCTATTAGAAGAAATTATATCCTAAAGTTTTAAAGAAAAAAACCTGTATGTGTACATAAAATAAGGTTACATACAAAGAAGGGATAAAATATATGACTGTAACAATGAATTTAAGAAGATTTTGTTAAAGGTATTGACAAGATAAAATAGTTTTAAAAAAGTTAGAAGAGAAAGGAGGAAAAGTTAAAAAATAGAATAATAAAAAAATAAAATTAAAAAAATTAATTTTGCAAGACTAAAGGATCATGGGGGAAAAAAACCGTGAATTCTATGTGTTGCTTTCCCCTAGCTCTGGAGTCCCACAGTTCTCATTGATCATGAATTGGTCTTGGCTAGATGTTCTTGCTGATCTTCTGGGGCCTGTTGCAGTGATTCTCAAATGTCTTTGCTGGAGGCTGAATTGCACCACCCTTGCCAGGGGCCATTCTAAGTAATCTGCTCTGCTTCGCTCTTGGTAGCTTTTGTTCCCTGAACACTTTCTGTAGAGGTCTGGAGGATAGGAGTGAAAATGGTGGTGTCCCAATCTCTGGCTCAGAGGAGCGGAGAGTTTGGGGCCCCACCTCAATGTGCCCTCAGAGAAAAGCAGCCAATCCCTCCCGTCTCCCTGGACTCTGGCCATACTCCCTGCTTATCCTGCCTGTGACAGAGAGTTTCTATCACTGGTGCACAGCTTGTTTGGAGTCTCCAAACACAGCAGATTCCTGCCATGCACTCCTGCTCTGCTTCTCCTAGAGGAAGAAGGAGGGGGTCTCTCTGGACCTGCCACTTCTGAGGTCCCTGCTTGAATAGCAGTGGCCTGGCTGTGCCTTGGATCATGGTGTAAGCTAACCCTAAGCTGAGAGCCCCTACCTCAGCTCCGTCTCTG
This sequence comes from Mellivora capensis, assembly GCA_004024625.1. Taxonomy (NCBI): domain Eukaryota; kingdom Metazoa; phylum Chordata; class Mammalia; order Carnivora; family Mustelidae; genus Mellivora; species Mellivora capensis. The sequence continues at coordinate 13,691 of PISX010017494.1, forward strand.
TAGTCACCTTCCCTGCTCCAATACCTGGCTGCTCTGCCACACTCAGGCAACCTCCGTCTTTCTGTGACCTCACAGGTCCTGAGAGCACACTGTCCCTGTGAGGGCTCCACTCCTGCTTAGCCTCTGGAGCGAGGTCCCTCAGTGAATCAGACTTTTAAAAGTTCTGTTTTTGTGCTCTGCTGCTCCACCGCTTGCTGGGAGCTGGCCCCACCCCTGTGGTCTCTCGTCCCATCTCTTCAGATTCACTTCTCTGCATGTCTTATCTTTCAGAAGGTCATCGATTTTCTGTTCCTAGAATTGTTGCTCTTCTTCCCTTCTATCTCCTGTTGAGTTTGTAAGTGTTTGGAATGGTTTGATAACTATACAGCTGAAGTCCTGGGACCTAATGCTATTTCAGTTTCCTACTCCTTTACCATCTTGCTGCTGCTGCTGCTTCTTCTTCGTCTTCTTCCCTCTCTTTAACAGAGATAGAAGTTTATTAAGGTTACTGTGAGGGAGGGTAGGACTTTGTATTGTCCTTTGCAGGACAGCAAGGAGAGATTGCCAATCATGCCTGCTTTCTCATTCAACCTATAATCAGTGTTTTGCATTGGAATAAACATTTATAAGACACTGTAAGCCCCCTTTGGACATAGACGTCCTCTCTCATCTTTGTATCTCCAGGCCCTAATGGAGTACATGGCTCATAATACATATCAAAAAATATTGTATGATAAATGTGTGAATTTAATGAATAAATGAGTGCATAAAACATGTGGACCTCTGTAATTAATATATAATGCACATAGTTCACTCAAGGATATTTGAGAATTGAGAAAGCCGTATGTACTTGGATACTTGAAATTTTGTGTCAGTAGTGTTAGTTCTTTCCTGATAAAATGATGAGTAGAGTGCTATTTAATAAGTGAAACATTTTAACCAAAGCATTGCCTGCCTGGAGACTGCAATCAAGTTGCTGATGAAGCTGAGTAACAAAGGCAGACAGACATTAGATTAAAATTTTTAAGAAGCTTAGGGGGAAAATCTCAATGTTTTAGCAAAGCAAGTGATCATTTATCATTGAAGTCACTCATTAAATGCAGTACTGGAGACAAATCTGATAGAATATGAGAGACTATGGCACTTGCATTTTCCTTGGCAGCAAATGCTCCAGTGAAGTTTTGGCTAATTGTTTGAGGGTATTAAAGAAGTGCATTAAAAGAAAACCAATTGAATAGAAATGCTGTGATGGCACATTTGAGAAGGAGGGAAGCCCACAGTTGATAATGATGCATTCCTGTTAAACATAAGCAATCTAATCCAATTTAGCTGCTTCATCAGAAAATTTGAAAGGCAAGTATTTGTTACATTTCCATGACCACCCTCCAAATATATAAATCTATAGCCAGTTTTGTTGGTGAGGTTGTGAAGGGTTTTGTACTTGATTGCTGACTCTAAAGCTGGGTTAGAGTTAAATTTACTTGGAAAGTTGGAATTTTTTTTCCCATACCCTCTACTCATGATTTATGCTAGATTACATTTTCTGTGAAATATAAGGTAATGTCTTTCATTTTGGGTTATTAAAAAGCTAGGAAACTGTGTACTTGATTTCTAATCTTATTTCATAAATATGCAACATTTATTTTTCTGTAAACTAAGGATTTCAGGCCAGAAATTGCTTAATTTTTAAGAGTGTTGTTCATAATTTTCTTTCTCTTAATTATATAGTTTTGTATCTTATTTTTTAAAAAACACAATAAGGGAATCTATCACTATTATTAAACTCACATTTGAATACTTTATTTCAGTACTGTTCCTTGTTATATGATGCTGCAGGTTTGAGTGACCCTCTCTAGGGACTGGTAACTAGTGAGAGAATCCCCTATATTTTCTCCATGAATAAAAGTTCTCATAACATTTTTATGGAAGGGACCCTGGAATGGGGATAAAGAAGGTCACATAGGTAGAAGAAGAAATAAGTCTTTGCCATTACAGAAACAGAAATATGCTTAGTTTCTTGCTACCATATTTTCTGGGAAGTATAATTTTAGGGGGCTGTTATGGGCTGAATTATGTACCCTCTAAATTCATATGTTGAAACCCTAACCTCCAGTACCTCAGAATGTGAACTTTAGAGATACAGTCTTTAAAGAGGTAATTAAAATTGAGCCATTAAGGTGAACTATAATCCACTCTGACTGGTGTCCTTAAAAGAGGGAAATTTGGACACACAAATATCAGGGGATTACAAGCATAAAGGGAGGCCTGTTAAGAGGCTGGCCATTTGTAAGCCAAAGAGAGGCTTCCGGAGAAGCCAAATCTGCTAACATCTTGATCTTGGACTTCTGGGCTCCAGAACTGTAAGAAATCCATTTCTGTTATTTGAGTCACTCAGCCCCTGGTATTTCATTATGGCAGACCTAGAAAACAAATACAAGGAAATTAAAGATATGCAGTGAACCACGTTTCATGCCACACAGTATGAAGTGTTCCTGTTAGGCACTAACCTCAACATGTGTTGATATCACTAAGTTCTTTTACTTCTTTCACTGAACGATACAGTAAACCTGTTCATACAAATCTATTTTTAAAATAGTTTAACTGATTCACAGAACTACATGGCTGAGTATTCAGCTGATAGTTTACTGTAAAGTTCCTAGTTCTCAAAATATTAATAGTGAATTAGCAAAAAATAAGCATAAGAAAGATGTAATGTGGATTGAAAAGCAATTTTAAAGACCTTTGATTAGTTAGGAGCTCTACTTATGGCTGCAGTGTAATTTTTGTCAGAATGTGCTTAGTGATGAGCACTAAATTTTGTCATTTGAAATTATGGTGAGAAATATTTTTTAGGACAGGACTGACAGTTGCATGGGTGAAACCTCTCCCACCCCACCCCTCTTATTTTAAAATAGTTGACATTTTCAAATATGAGGGCTTCAGACTTCAAGTACAGATGGAGAAAAAAGGTTCTAACAAAAATGAGTTGAAAGAGTGTTGGAATCTATGCTGAAGGTAGGAATTTCAATAATGTGAAATTTTGGTAATTTTAACTTATTTAAAGAGTAAGTAAGTTTCAAACTATAAAGTATTGTCCCAATTTTTCCTATGCCTAGAAAAAAAATATGCAGGTATTTTATAAAGAGAAAAAGAAATGTTTATTTAATGTAAAAACTCAGAAAAAAAAATCCATGTATAGGGTAGAAAAATCTTTACTATATAGACAATTACAGGAATATAACCTTGCAGATGGAATCTCATCTGCAATGTGTCGAGAGTCACAGCCTGCCAAGGGTGGAAAACTTCTTACATCAAAAACATCCATAAAAGTTTAGTTTCACATTCCATTGTCTTTTAATTTCAAACTATGTTATACTGGGGTTCGTTATAATGGCATTTGAAAGAATATTAATACCTCCATATACTTCAATGTCTCATTTATTATTAAAGTTTATATGTTGATATTCAAAGCTAAGCCTTTGAAAGACTTATCAGCATATAACCTCTCTCATAACAATAATGTTAGATAAGGAATTACTTTGGGAACAGGACCTGTTATAAACAATCTCAGTGCAACCTTGTGACGCTTCTCCCGCTTACTGTGCCTTTAGACTCTGTAGATAATGAAGTAGCCATTATTAATACCACTACATTGGAAAACTTTTGAAATAGATAAAACATTACCGACTTTTGTCTGGAATACAAGGTTAAGACTAGTGTAAAGGATTTTAAAGTAAAATTAAGGCAAAAATCTGAGAGCAATGCCAAGCAACCAGTTTAAAAATGACGTCCATAAGATGAATAAAATATTCAGGAACAGGTGAAATCAGTTGCATTTTGAATTGGTTTCAGAATGTAGTTTTACCTTAATAAATACATCAATTGCAGTCTTCTTGAATGATTATCTTTAATCACCATCCATCTTTTGCATTGGTAATGTTTGGCATGACATGAAGCCTTTTTGTACTTCCAATGATTATATTAAATTGACTTAAACTTTCAGTAAGATTTTATCATTTTTTCCTCCTTTAAATTATTCTCCTTAAACCAGAAAAAATCTTTTCCCATTTGCCTTATCTTTGAACTGCATGAGTTCTAATAATCATTCAACCAACATTATTTACCCAAATTAAAAGTGTAATATTAATATTGACATTTTAGCACACTTTTTGTATTTATTTGAGAGAAAGAGAGAAAGAGAATACCAGCCGGGGGATGGGGCACAGGGAGAAGGAGTAGCAGACTCCCAGCTGAGCAGGGAGCCTGACTTGGGGCACTATTCCAGGACCCAGCAATCATGACCTGAGCCTAAGGCAGTCGCTTAACCAACTGAGCCACCCAGGTGCCCCTCCAATTTTTAAACTTTCTTTTTAGAGAGGAAGAAACAGCTAAGTATTTAAAAAAAAAAAAAGGTTTACCTGAAGATATAGTTCACTTGGTTTATCTCCCAAAATCAGATGCTTCTGATATATGTTTATTAGTGATTAATAATTTTTGATTATTCAATTCATTCATGTAACATACCATACACCATATTACTTGCAGATTATATGTAGACTACATATTTATCTTGATGTAATTTATTAAAGTGGTAACCTTTGTTTTTAAAGAGTAAGGAGTTAAAAATAAATTTTATAATATTTATTTTGGAATAGAAGCTCATTTTCTTTTGTTTAAGATTTTATTTACTTATTTGACAGAGAGAGAGAGAGAGAGAGAGACAGTGAGGAAGGGAATACAAGCAGGGAGTAGAAGCTCATTTTATTTTCTTGTGACATAATTTTGATTTTGCATCACTTGGACATATTATTAAACTGGTGTATAAGATGGAAGGTTGAAAAAATACTTTATTTCAGTGCTTAAGACAAATGAATCTAACTAATTAATGCTCAATGAATTGCTGAGGTATTGACCATCAAAATGGCTGACGGAATTGATTAAATAGAAAAGAGCCACTCTTTTCCAGATGATTGAGTGATTGGAAAGCTCCCATTTGCCAGTCAGCCTTTATGGAATCATCCCTGGAAAGAAATCTTAACTGGCTGTTTGCACACCTATTTGAACAATGAGAAATAATTGCTAAATAGCTTCCAGCTTAGACACAAGTCACTTCCCACATGAGCAAAGCTTAATAACATAGAATTTAAGCAGTGATATTTCAGTATTGAAATGTTCTTTAAATTAAGAATTCCTAAAGTAGACTACTATGATTTGCTGGTGTTTGCTGTTCTAAAGAACATTATGTAAGTTTCTTTTTAAGATAAAGTAGGAATGTGTATGAGATAATAGTGTGCATATTAGACATTGCTATATCTACTCTTTAGTAGATGAAATGGAAATAGGTACATGTATTGTGCTTTCCCCTGTTTATTATTTTATTTTATTTTAAATTTTCTGTTGACTGATTTAAGCACACGAGGAGGAAAAGGAGAAGATACCTGACTTGCAGCCAGATGCAGTTTTTTTTAAAGATTTTATTTATTAATTTGACAGAGAGAGATCACAAGTAGGCAGAGCAGCAGGCAGAGAGAGAGAGAGAGGAGGAAGCAGGCTCCCCACTGAGCAGAGAGCCTGATGTGGGTCTCCATCCCAGAACCCTGAGATCATGACCTGAGCCGAAGGCAGAGGCTTAACCCACTGAGCCACCCAGGCACCCCATCACTTTCTGAAATACTATAAAAATTTCCCCTGAAATTTCTTTATTTCTCATTCTATTATTAGAGTTTTCTTATTGCCTCAAGAAAAAAAATAATGCAAAGAAAACATTAATCAACTCCCCAGCCAAGGCAAGAATATGGAAATCTTCATGATGATTTAGAGAAAGAATTTCTATTCAAAGTCTAGATTAAGAATACTGTTGATGGGGACACCTGGATGGTTCAGTCGGGTAAGCCTCTGACTCTTGATTTCAGCTCAGTTCATGACCTCAGAGTTCTGAGATCAAGCCCCACATAGGGCTCTGTGCTAAGCAAGGAGTCTGCTTGCCACTCTCCCCCTACTGTCATTTCTTTTAAGCCAAGAATATGGAGGGTTGCTGGGGGGAGGGTGTCGGGAAAGGTGGGTGGGGTAATGGACATTGGGGAGGGTATGTGCTATGGGTAGTGCTGTGAAGTGTGTAAACCTGGCGATTCACAGACATGTACCCCTGGGGATAAAAATATGTTTATAAAAAATAAAAATAAAAAAAAAGAAGTAGTTCTAGACACTTTAGCATTTACCCAGTAATCTGTCTGTCTGGGTTAGGGTCCTGAAGCCTATTTCTTCAGCCAAACCTTTTAATTTATTCCCAGATCCTTTGCTCATTGATCATGCTAAGCTACTTAAGGGCAAAGATTAATATGAGAAGCTGAATTGTTAATTGAAGAAATATTTGAGGGACAAATCTAAAAGTATGAGTGACATGAACGTCACTTCTGTTCTCAGAATTTACCAACTGCTGGAAAGAGATAGTAATCAAATCACACGAATACTTTAGAAAATAGAATTGTTTACTGTTAAAAATCTATTCTCTTTGTAGGCTTGCTTGGGTCTACTGATCCAGTTGTTTTGAAATACATATATGTGGGAAAATTTAATCATCAGACACTAGCAGTATGGGCTAGGTCTACAGGGATCCAGAGAGTCTGAGGACATTTTTTATGCCTTGATATATTGGAGGATCTCACCCAGAACACCCAGAACTCTGCAGTCAGACTATGGGGGTTTCTTATTTTGCCTCTGCCATTTGCCTTCCTCTCTCTCTCTATTAAGTGGCTCAGTCTCTCTATGCCTGGGCTTCCTCATTTGTACAATGGTGAGCTAATGAGTGATAATTTAACTTATAAAGTGGTTGTATTAAATCACTTCATGTATAGCTTCTAGAATATGAAATCTATTAAATATTAAGTACTCAATAGTTACTATTGTTATTTTTGCAAACACTTCAAAGTTGAATAATAACCTTTCTGTTCCCATAGCTAGAATTTATTTCTGCTTAGTTTTTAACAGTTAATATTCTCTATGAGTTTTCTATGAGTTTCTAAGTGATGAGAATATTTTAATCACATGACAAAAATCTCCACGCTTTTCCACTCTTCTTCACCACATAGTACTTTCTCAGGACTGTTTTGTTCTATTTATTATGTCCTCTTTATGTGTCAGTAACCCTGTGGATGTTGTGTTGTTTTATTCTCAAAGAGCCTTGTGATATAGGTAATATTTTCTACAACTCAAGAAATGGCAGCTTAGAAATGTTATATAACTGGCTTAAGGTCACATAGCTAATATGGATCAGATCTGGATTTGAACTCAGACTGAGTCAGAGCCTGTGTTCATAACCACTCTGCTTATGTGGCTTCTGCTTGCTACTGGGAATGATCAAAGGTGCAATTAATTGGTTAGAGTGACTGTTCTATTGCCAGTGAGCTAAAAGAGCAGCTTTATAACTCAAACCAGATTTCATTATCTGACCTTCCTAGGTCACTCTAATTTCTAGCCAATTGTTTTTCAGTAGACAGTTAGAAATTTATTCCCTTTTTTCTCATTTTCTCTGTTATATAACTATAATTATATATATTTCATATATATATGACTACATATAAACTATACATGTGTGCATATAAGTGTATATATTTTTAACAAAAGCATTTGTATCTGCTCACTTCTGTATTCTATGTCATGGGGACTAAAAGTCTAGGGACTTCACTTTTTAATTTAAGGATTTATTTTCTTATTTTAGAAAGAAAGAGAGCAAGTGGGGTTGGAGGTGCAGAGTGAGAGAGAGAAAAATCTCAAACAGACTTCACACTGAGCGCAGGGCCCGACATGGGCTGGATGTGGGGCCAGGCCAGATGTGGGGCCTGTTGCAGGACTGAAAGCGTGGGGCTGAATTCAGTACTCTGAGATCAAGACCTGAGCTGAAAGCAAGAGGGGGAGGCTCAAAGGACTGAACCACACATGCACCCCCATCTAGGGAATATACTTCCCAACATTGCTTACTGGCAAGGTTCAGCCTTTGGTTTCACCATTGAGAGGCACTAGCATGAGACTTGGAAGGCAGAAATGAAGCAGAAGCCATGTTATTGGTAACCTTTGTCTGCAGTAGGCTGATGTGTAGGCTTTGGCAAATGGTAAATTTTCAGTGGCCTCTGGTTGTCCCTCTGTGAATTATTCTCCTGGATGCTATAAGCAGCTCTGGTTGTAGGTTTAGGTTATCTCCAGTTCTTCAAATGTGCAACCCTCTGAAAGCCATAAATCAATTGGAGAGCTTATGTCACCATTTTTTTTTTCTTCAGGTTCATTTCTGCAGCACTTCTAGGAGTTTTATAAATAAATAATTCATTGTATTCCATCCATTCTTGATTAAAATACCTGGAAAGTTTTCTGTTATTAAAAACAGAATCAACTGAATAAATTTGAAGATCTAATTGGCTTCATTAAGACATTCATGAATTGGGCAGCATTCCATCTAGCAAGTAGAGGAGACCTCACAGGAGTTGTACCAAATGGAAGATTTTTATAGGAAGGAGGATGAGGCATGGAAGTTGCTAGCAAAAGAGAAGAAAGAGTTGTTTCCAGCCTGGTCACCTTCCCTTAGGGGGAAAAACAGGAGGTTTTAGCACACAGGTTACCTCCTCTTCCTTTGGGGTGTGGAAGGGGCCCAGGCGACAGTTCCTCATTGGTGGTGACCAGAAAATTCCTGACTGTTTAAGACTGCATTTCTGGAGGAGGTTGAAACTGTTGTTGGGTTAGGTATTAAGTCCTGGTTTAGTGACTTGACCTAGTATAAGTGACTCCATCTTGGGCCTGTGGTTTTCTTTTTAATATTTTCCTGACTACACCTTGATGGACACTTTACATAAACAATGCAATTTTTCCTTAGTCTTTCTAATGTAAATGGATGCATCTGTCCAATGAATTTTCCTAAACCAAGTCTTTCATCAGGCCAATACTAAGATAAAGTCCAACAAAATCTGACCCAATTTTGACTTCTGAATTTATAACCTTCCAGTTCTCAGTGAGGTCCCTAGCCTCAGTGGTCCACTAAGTGGTTTATCTACAGTCAGCAAATGGGTCGAACCTGTTCAACTCATCTCAGTCAAATTTGTCTCCTCCTTGTGGGAACTCTTTCTTCCCCTCAACTATCCATGGTCACCTTTGGCTCAAGACTCAGCTAAAACTCTTTTTTTCTTATCAAGTTTTCCTTGATCTAACCTAACTCAGAATGATCTTATTTGTCTTTGAAGTTTTAACCATCTCTATCACTCTTTATTTTTTTTTCAGATTTTCTGTTGGTTGTTTATTGTTATTTTTTATGTGCATTATTTAAAGTTAAATTTGATTGCAAATGTCCGGATGGGGAAAGATATAATTACTCATCCTTGTATCTTTCATGCCCTGGTGTTAAGTCTTGTTCCTTAAGCTTCATGTCCTAAAGGTATGCAAGAATCCTTCTACAACATCTCTGATAGTTGATCTTCCCACTTTCAGTGATGGAAAGCCAATCACATGGTTGAACTGATGGAGCTGTTAAGAAGTTTTTTCTTATGGTATGCATAAATAGTACCTTTAGTTTTAAGATCTGCTTTCTTTAGCTACCCTGTGTGGGTCTAAAAGTCTCCTTTGTGTTATATTTTCTAAAATTTTAAAATTTTAAAAAAATATTTTATTTATTTTTTTTGAAAGAGAGAGCAAAAGCAGGGAGAAGGGACAGAGAGAGAAGGAGAAGCAGGCTCCCTAATGAACAGGGAGCCCGATATGGGGCTTGATCCCAGGACCCTGGGATCATGACCTGAGCTGAAGGCAGATGTTTAACTGACTGAGCCACCCAGGCACCCTTAAAACTTTAATATTTTTAAGGCTCTGCATGATCCCTGTTAAACTTTATGATTATGTTCTCTGAAAGAAAACTTTATGTGGTGACCAAATACACGCAAACACTGAAACATATACGTGAAATAAAAGCTGTAGAAAACAAAATTTACCTTTACTATGTGTGTTATTTTGTCTTTGTCCAATGTATTTCGATTTGTTTAAAAAATGTTGGTGTTGCCTTGATAATTTGAATTCGTGACCAACTAATGTTACAAAATACTGATCTAGGACCACATTTTCATTCCAATCATATCCTACATAATAGTTCTCCATGCTTTTCTTGTTTCAGAAAAACTGGACTTTTCTCTGTTTGGGAATGGGCTGATTATACTTCTGTAGCAGGGACTTTATACATACTATCTTAGATACTGTCACATCCTGGCTATTTTTACTTAGATAACTCTGAATCTGGTTCTCTTCTTCATTTTAGAGACAAGAAAATTGAGCACAGAGATTAATTGAATGATTCTATATTTATATACACTAAACAAATATGTATTAGAATTTGACTACATTTGAAATGTGAAGGTAGTCCTCCAGTAATATGAAAATAGGATTCCTCCCACTCCTACTCCTCCTCTTGGCTTCTTTGAGATAAGACCTATCCTGACTTTTCCTTTAAACATGGACATTTCTTGGGGTGCCTGGGCGGTGCAGTCGGTTAAGTGTCTGACTCTTGGTTTTGGCTTGGGTTGTGATTTCAAGGTCATGAGATTGAGCCCTGGGCCATGCTCAGCACAGAATCTGTTTTGAGATTCTCCCTCCTTTTCCTGCTGCACTTCCTGCTTGTGTTCTCTCTCTCTCTAAAAAAAATAAATAAATCTTTTTTAAAAAACAAAAACATGGACACATTTTCGCTGAACTCCAGTGTTCACTATTCCCTGTTCTGTGCTCTACTTTTAATTTTATCAACAGCACTTAATTGTTTTTTAATATTCTAAATTTACATATGTGTTATCTTCACTTTTTATTTCTATATCCTCCTGCAAGAATGTGATCTCCATGAGAGCAAGACTATGTGCTCTCACTGATGTAGCTTAGACTCTTAGAACAGAGCTTGGAACAGAGTAGGCACCCAGTTAGTGATTATTAAATGAATGAATGAATGAATGCAAATAGCCACCTTGTCAAAAATCATACCTAGTTAGTAGTTTAGGATTAAAGCCAGATCTGCTGATTCTTATTTCAAATTTCTTTCTTTTGAAGCCCCTGATACATTATTTCTCAAGCAAAACTACATTCCTATGCCTTTCCATAAAAGTTTTATTCAAATAACATTTTGAATATTGAATAAATATAGACTTCTCCCTTAATCCATATGATACCCAAGATGAAACAAGATATAGGAAGATAATAAGTTCTTAGAGGTAATTTAAATACCTTTATTACTGCAATGTAATGTTGTTGATCTCTCTTTATATGTAAATACCCTAATTTCCTTTGTTATTTTACTTCAAGTGTTTACTCAGTTTTTCTTAGAACTCTGATTCATTTGCTCTACTGTAGCCTGTTTCCTGCTATAGGCACAAGGAGAGGCTAATTGTTCTACTGAATCTGCTTTAAATTTTAATGTGACCATCTCTGCTGAACTGTGCATTCATTACTATAGGTACTCATCTACTTTTCCTACAAAGTTCAAAGTTACTTGTTCTGAGATTAATGGACAAATCACTGACAGAATAATCTTATACAAAATATCCACTCTTTTTTGTTAACATGAAGTTTCCTCCTAAAGATACTTCCATTTACTTCTCCAGAATATTATTAATCTTACAAACATGATAAATATATAATATTAAATCTCTATGCAATATAAACCCCGAACCAAAACGTCAATCTACAAACCTCTTCCTGTCATCCCATCAATGGAAACAGAATATTTTATGAATTATCCAGACTTTTCCTTAGTCCCCAGATGTAGTCATATACCAAGAGTCATAATTTATGGTGGAGTCATAATTTATAATGAATTTGTTTTTACATATTTGTTCTACTCATAATGTACTATTCAACATTAACTTTAATTATTTCTAGGTTCGGCTAGTTACAGCTTTCCAAAGTGTCCCAGAACCTCAAGCTTATTTCATTTTCACTCCATCTTTTACCCTGCCTCAAGATTAGACACAAAGCACTGTTCTGATAATACGATTCTTTGAGTCTGTGTCTACTCATTAACATAAAATTATAGCAATGATTCTTAAACCTTTCTACCATTATACCCCAAACTGCTAAAGACAATGAAGAAAAATTCTCCGGAGAACGTAGTGGCTGACACCACACCTAAAATGTCTTTGGTATTTCATATTTTGCAGTCAATTTTATTTAAAATATGATTTTATTTCAATAATGTTTTCAATTCTTATTATCAAAATCCTTACTCTGATGATCCAGGAATATATTCCAGGGGATAAGAAACCATGTGGCAAATTGCTGCATGCCCCTGTGGTTTCTCACAAAACAGCCTTGTACAGCATGGCCTTAACTTATCTTACCAGTATTGCTTCTCCACATCACCTTCTATATTCCATATTCCAGCTGGTGGATGATTTGATATTCTCTTTTCAGCTCTTTTGTTTGTTCTTTTTTTAAAATTTTTTATTTTTTTATAAACATATAATGTATTATTAGCCCCAGGGGTACAGGTCTGTGAATCGCCAGGTTTACACACTTCACAACACTCACCATAGCACATACCCTCCCCAATGTCCATAATCTACCATAAGTTTTTTTTAATTTCTTTTCAGCGTAACAGAATTCATAGTTTTTGCACCACACCCAGTGCTCCATGCAATGTGTGCCCCCCATAATGCCCACCACCTGGCTCCTCCAACCTCCCATCCCCCACCCCTTCAAAACCCTCAGGTTGTTTTTCAGAGTCCATAGTCTCTCATGGTTCATCTCCCCCTCCAATTTCCCTCAACTCCCTTCTCCTCTCCATCTTTTGTTTGTTCTGTTCTTACTGTTAGCAATTCTTCCTCCTGAGTTGTCCTCTTGTCTCCTTAGTTCTTTCTTCCACTTCCATCATTTAAAAATATGTAGATACCATTAGTTTCATCGGATTTGTGATATTCTTTGTTCCATTCATAATCTTTAAAACCTTGCTAGTTTAGTTCCTCTTCTTTTCATATTTTTGAAAGAGTATTTTTCTCTCAGTGATATTGCCTTAAATTATACTAATAATGGAATACTTTGTATTGTAAACTTCTCTCCAATCAATTGTGTGTGTCACAGCATTTAAATATCAGCGTTAGAATTCCATATGTATTTTATGTTATAACTGAACACATGAATATGTTTTATTTGATAATCTTCTTTATATGGTTGCTACTACAATTTATTCTAAAATATCAGATAATTTTTAATATCTACTTCAAGGTTATAGATTAAGCCTACATGGAACATAACTTTCTTCCTGAGATTCCACTAAAATGATAATAAAGGTATAAGAAGCTTTTAAACTTATAACAATGAAGAGGATAGGAGTAAGGCTATCAGGATATTTCGACACATTTATTGCAAATAGAAAACAGATGGATGAGTTTATCCTGATGAGTCAGAGTATTGGGATCTTCCAAATGTAAATATTTATGAAAACTTCCATAGTGGAAGAGGGTTGCAGACAACAAGATTGCAAGACAAATGAATGGCAAGAATGGAAAATGAATTCTAAGTCAGTGGCATTAGTTGACTCTCTTTGGAGTCATAATGAAAATACTTAACTACTGATACAAAGTATATATGACTAATCAGAATAGACACTCAAACATTAGATAATAATATCGGAGTATTCTGATTAATTATAACTCCTGTATACCTATAAATGTAACAATTTGCTTCATCTACACTTGAGCACAGAATGGCTAGAAGCATGGTGTTTAAACTTGGTTTAAAAAAAAAAGGAAAAAAAACAAGGACAAAACAAAACCAAAAACAATAGAAACTTTTCTATAGAAAAGGAAAAGCTGAGTGATAATAACTAGGGCAGATAATATGATTTCTGTCTCCCTGGGAGATATTGGTTGTGTGTTCATGGTCAAATTTAAGAAGCATCCACCAGGAGAAATAGAGATATTTCAGACAATAAAAGATAACTTAAAAAAAATAGAGTCTAGTTATGAACTTCAAAACAATTAAAAGGATATTACATCCCTAAAATAAGAATAGTGCATAAATAGCCTAAGAAAAGGCTTTAAAATAAAGTGGAGGAGGTCTACCATGAGGAGAGTTAAAAAAAGGGGATAGAAAACATGAGAGGAAAGACAAAAGATAGAGAGTACTAATTCAAGAGTTTCAAAAGGCAGAGGAAACCAAGACAGGTTATCATATATTAAAGATATATATGCAATATTAAAATATAATTCTTAGGATAATAAAGGATGGAAGTTTCTACTTCTTAAAGACCTAATGCCAGATATGGTGGAAAAATAAAAAGAACTAATTCTGGACCTACTGTGAAATTTCAAAAAAGAACAGAGATAATCTTAAGTCTTTCTAACAGTCACCCAATAATCAAAATCAGAATCAGTTGGAATCAGAATTCTTATCAGTAATGCTGGTTGCTGGAAGAAAAGTAAGCAATCATTTCCAAGCTCAAGTGGGAAAATATTTTTCAACTCAAAACATCTGTACTTATCAAACAATTAAGCAAATATATAGATATTTTCTTCAATTCAGAAAACTTATTTCTCCACACCATTTCTTTGATAGTTCCTTTGGGGATGTGCTTAAAGTAAGGGAATAAACTAAGTAGGATGCATGTAATCCAGGACTTCAGTCTAGATCCAACTCTGAAGAAAAATGACATTAAATCCCTAGATGATTTCAGTGAAGCAGAACCAGAGAAAGTTTTGCTTGATCAGGAAAGGAGAATGGAGGGTTTCAGAAGATATCTGCAGAAAAACATGCTTTGCAAAGCTTCAGTAGCATGCTAGACTATGGATAAATCTGAGGACAAGACAAAAGTAGAGAAAGAAAGAAGAAATAAAGGCAATTAGAGATTCCTGAAAAAGTAAAAAAAAAAAAAGTTGTATGACAGGACAATAATAACACTCTACACTTAAGTGGAAAATATTTATGTAGTCTGAACAATGTCAGTGCTGTTTTTTCCTACATAACACATTGAATCAACCTATAGAAAAAAGTGGATGAAAACATTATAGATCTTAAAACTTTAAAAAGCAAAGGTTCAAATAACAGAAGTTGAAGGGGAAGGCAAACAGAAGTTAGGGAATGGACGGGAGTGACAATACCTCCATAAACATAGAGCTAGTATAGACTATGTGGGGATAGTGGAGTAAATAAAAAAGAAACATATGTATAATAAAGGAACTCAAAGTAGAAAGGTAATTGTACCTGGAGGTTGGTATGGGGAATAGACAGGGGAGTAGTAAGTGTTAAGATTTGAGTAAGGGCTAAAATGTTTACTGGGTAGTAGGGATTCCATGTATATTGCCTAATGTTGATAAATAAAGATTAGCATAATATTTAGAGATATAAGGTTATTTGAAGAACTCCAAATAGATACAGTTTGAACATATTGCCTTTGGAAAAATGGATTGGATGAGTAGAAGTGGGGAATAAGTCATTTAATGTTTTAATTTTGTACATGTATTCCTTCGATAAGCACAAAAAAGTAAAATGGAAAAAACTGAAAAGAGTCAACCAGGACTTAATTAAGATTTTCCTAAGCTTGCTGAATATGTTTATATATACAAATGATCTGTAACAGTATCTATATACTATACTTTAGAGACTCCTTTTGTCTTGGGGATTCCAACTTATATAGAGATAGTGGTCCTAAAATTTTTACTCCAATTTTATATTCAGGCAACTAATGAATGTTTTAAGAGTTCAGTTCACTTAGAAGTAAATTGAGGGTATTAGATTAGATATAGTTATATATTTTTTATGTGTGTAGATTTTAAACAATGCAATTTTTATTCTGACTTTAAAATGCTGTTTTTCTAAATTAGAAAGCCTACAGTGTTTTAATTCTGCATACACACCCCCATATGTTTTGTTGTTTTGCTTTGTTTTTGTTTTCTATTTTCTTATTCCCATCCTTCAGTAAGTTTTAGGATTTTTTTTTTCAAGACCAAATATCTAGCGATTTCCTTTTAATACCCAAAGACCTAGAAGATCGATATTTGAATATTTTTGACACAGTCAAAAAAGATGTCTGACTTGCGTTTGAAATATATCATTATAACAATAAAAAGTATGAGAATACTGAAAAACAGAAACATAGGAAGTGAAGTCAGTAGCTACATTTTCAACATCATTATCTATTTCCACTTACCAATATTTTTTGCTGATGTCTGTACTTATGACTATGTAAAAAAAAAATTCTCATCCAGGGTAGAGAGCATTAATGAAATTACTGTGTAGCACTCTTTGAAAAATGAGAGAAATCCACATTTGGTTTCCATAATGAAATTTATATTTGTTTGGTCATGGTCCAAATTGGTTTTGAAAAGTATATATTTAATTGAGGCAGAAGGAGTGGTCCAAAACTTAATAAAGATTAAAAAAAAAGAAAAATTTAAAGAGAAAATTTCAAATTAAAGATGGGTAACTGTTGATTACTCAGGTCCAAGAATTAGTTCTGATGGGTGTTATAAAATTCAGCAGATCTTACCAGAATAAAGAGATATTTGAATGTAGGCTCGACATTTCAAGAGATAGTTGTTTTGTAACTTGCATTTTATATTTCATCTCCTTAAGTCTATATACTTAAGGTAGAATTTCAGGGCACCTGGGTGGCTCAGTGGGTTAAAGCCTCTGCCTTCGGCTCAGGTCATGATCCCAGGGTCCTGGGATCGAGCCCCGCATCAGGTTCTCTGCTCAGCAGGGAGCCTGCTTCCTCCTCTCTCTCTGCCTGCCTCTCTGCCTGCTTGTGATTTCTATTTGTCAAATAAATAAAATAAATCTTAAAAAAAAAAGGTAGAATTTCGCTTCAATCAAATGGAACTTACCATTCTAGGAAGATTCTTCTTTTTTTTAAAACTTTTAGAGATGTATTTGTTTATTTTAGAGAGAGTGCTTGTGAACAGGGAAAGGGGCAGAGGGAGAGGGACAGAGAGAATCCTCAAGCAGACTCCCCACTGAGTGCAGAGCCCAAATAAGGCTGGATCCCCGGACCCCCTGAAGTGAAACCAAGAGTTGGCTGCTTAACTGACTGAATCACCCAGGCACCAGGCACTAGGGAGCTTATCTGTTACAACCGTGTTTTCATCTTTATCAGTTGCTCAAGTACTATCCAACACTTCATTTTACCATTTCAGGATTCTGCCTAAGGTCCCTTTGCCTAAATATAGTCTAGATTTGCTCTTCACTGTAAGTTAGTGCAGAGAACCACACACTGAATTCAAAAGTTTTGGCTGGATTTGAACTGTTCAAGATGACAGAGTGAGTGTATTTCTTAGTTATGTCAGTATCACAAGGCAGGATTTGACAGGGCTGTAGGCAATATCTCCTCATTTGTTTGAAAAAAAAAAACAAGTAAATGAAAGCTTATTTTTATTTTGGTTTCTTTAGAATTTATTCCTTTGTTCAATTTTGAAGAGGTCTTAAAGCAATTGATGATATCTTAAGAAGGGCTGTTTTTAAAAAAAACTCACTGAAAAGAGTACAAAGTATAGTGTAAAGCTCTAAAGAAATACCTATTGCTTTTAAAACTGTCTAATTCATTTTTTGATTTTGTAGTTTTTAGGCAAGTGGAACCAGTCATAAAAATGAACGTGAGAGATCAGTTAGGGTCTAAAAGAATGATCAGGAAGAGGATTATGATGTTTTAATTGGCAAGAATGCCCGCTGCCATCAGCTACATCCCTGAAATATTTGAGAAGGCTAATGAACATTTTGTTGAACGACTCTCTGGATTTCTCTCTTGAGTAGCAAGATAGCACTTTGTAATGTAGGGAGGGATGACTTTTGCAAATGGGATACCATAAAACTTAAAGTAAGAGCTGGAACTGAAAGTAACAATATTAATTTATTTGGCATAAATTTCTGCTTTTTCATGCTGAAGTTTTATTTTGGCATGAAGATAGCAATAACACTAAGCCCTCCACTGGAATCCAAACCAAAGACAGATTATTCTATCTTTAAAATTTTCATTATAGAAGACTACATATGGAATAGATGAAAAAAATGTTTTAATTTAATGGTAAGATTGACCCTTTGGGAATTATAGAACCTAGACTGGAGGCAGTTTCATTTGCCTGTAGATTTTTCTTTTAGAAAATAGAAATTAAAAAAAAGAAAAAAAAAGAAAATAGAAATTATAAGATTTGTTTAAATGAATGGTTGTAAGAAAGAAATCATGAGAAAGTATGAAGTATTTTTGAACTATAGGTTTTTATACAAAAACCAGATTCTAAAATAATAAAAAGATTTCCATTCTTTTTTCTATTTTAAAAAATAAATAGTTTCAAAGTATAAATATCCTACTTTCTCCCTGGAGACACTATGAAATAAAGCCTATGAAATAAAGGGCAGATTATAGGCCTTAATGTTAAAACTATCTGAGTTTGACTCTTGATTTGAACACAAGTTAGGTAAAGGAACCAAATGAATGTATTTTCTGGTTATCTATTGCTGTGTAAAAAACAACCCAGAAACAGAGTGGCTTAAAACAATCAACATTTTATTACATGTCATGATTTCAAGTGGACACAGCTGGTGGTTCCTCACCTGCCTGTGGCATTAGCTGTCTTTCAGTGGTGTTCTGTGGCAGTTGGGCTGTCTTGAGAGTCAAGACAGCTTCTTGTCCCTGTCTGGCACCATATTGAAGATGGCTGGAAGGCTGGGGCTGTGGGACAGGGTGCTAATGATTGATGTAGCCAGCATGTCAGTCTTAGGGGACTTGAACTCCTTATATAGAAGCTGGCTTTTCTCAGAGTATTATCCCAAAGGACCAGTTTTGCAGACCTGCAAAACTTCATCTAACCTAGCCTTAAAAATTCCAGAAAGTCCTTTCTTTTACATTCTTCTCATCAAGGGAGACATGATGTCTAGCCAAAATTCAAGAAGGGGATTAGACTCCACCCTTTTTAAAAATTTCATTTAATTTTTTTCAGTGTTCCAAGATTCATTGTTTATGCACAACCTTCTAATCTATCATAATACCTCTGAGCCTCAGCTTTCTCCTTTTGTAAAACCTACCCCAAAAGAATTGTGAAGATTCAATGAGTCAAAGTCTTTAAAGTGACTTTCATAGAAACTTACCAAAGTAAATCTTCTCTTTTCTTCTTAATGCATCTGGAGATCATATTTCCCAGTATCACTAGGATAATGGGGAACACTAAAATAAGAACAACTTCCCCTAAGCATTCAAAATCATAGTCAAATGAGTTTATGTGCTTTAAACATAGAAAAGACCCAAGGCTCAGACTAGGTAGGATCTTTAATTTATTGTGGGCCAATTATTAGGGTTACTTGTTTTTCCAGCCTATAGCAGATTAGGAAGAAAAAAATTAGAAGAGAATGGGACTCCTAAAAATAGATATAATGGAAGAAACTGGAAGCTGAGAGGAAGAAAAATTATAAAGCACAGGATTCTAGAATTAGAATAATGGAAGACTATCAGGATCTCAATAGCTATTATTTTACACCCTAAGTTACCAGTTGCTATTCCTGATGATGCAAGTAACACAGTTTTTAAAACATCTTTTAAAAATATTTTATTTATTTATTTGAGAAAGAGAGAGAGGGCAAGAGAGAGCGAGTGAGCCAGGGGGAGGAACAGAGGAAGAGGGACAGGCATACTTTTTGTTGAGCACAGAGCCTGACCTGGGACTCTATCTCAGAACCCTGAGATCATGACCTAAGCTGAAATGAAGAGTCAGATGCTTAACTAACTGAGCCACCCAGGGGTCCCTCCAGTAACACAGTTTAAATTTTGTTTTGTGTCACCTGTAAGGATAAGAGAACTTACAGTCTAATTTAGAAAGATTTCTAACCATGATGGTTAAATGTTAAATGTGTATCTCATGTAAAGAATAAATTCAAGATTTCCTACTATGGAGTTTTTTTTTCCCTAATGGTGCTATATAATTGATATGTTTCAGTGTGATGCTATGACATGACGTGGGAAATATCTATAATTTTTTGGCTACCTAGCAGTTGAACGCTGTTTTGATGCTTTTGGAGTTACCTTGAATCTCAGTGAGTTTTAGAGAATCCCTTCCAATAAGTTGGAAAGGACAGGTATGCCCTCTCCTTGGCAATGAGGGCTAGGCCCATGACATAGACTTGATTAGTCATGCTTTCTTTCTGAGAGGAATCATGATCTAGTAGTATAAAGAACCAGGGCTTTAGAATATGCACTCTGGAGCCTAGTGGTCCCCACTGCATGGTAGTGTGCAGGAGCCATGGAGAGACTGGGACAGCAGCAGTCTGCAGCTCCCACAGCCAGCCACATTTGGGCAAGCTGTGGTGGACATGCCAGATTTGTTTGGTTGCAGGATTTTATTCTAATCCTGGCTCATCCTTGCCTTATTAGGTGTGACTTTTTCCACCTAGTGGTTCTTTAGTGATATCTGCGATTCTGTGACTTGGTTGACTAACATTTCACTATTTGCTTAAATCAAAGTTGGATTCTATTGTTAAATTAAGAATCCCGGTCATTTTGGAATTTACTATCAAGAACGTTTGCAGGCCACAGACATGCAAAGAATTGGTGACTATGCTTCTTGATTTCTAGACCTAAGTTCACAAAACCAGAGTACTTGAATAAAATATAGTACCTTTGAGGATAGAACCTCTAATAATATAACTAGTACTAACCAAGACTGTAATTCCTAGCCTTACTCAAGCATCATTGGTCAGTTACCAAGTAGCTCAAGGTTCTTGATTAGCTCAGGGAAAAAGGCAATACAGAGACTTTTAAAAGGTTTTTGTTGTTGTTGCTGTTATTGCTTTTATGTTAATTTTAATTACAGGGGACCCAAAATACCCTGGGAGTCAGAACACAAATGGAGTCTTGGTTCATCCAGCATATGCCAGGCTGTGTGGGACCTTGATACCACCTTGTGGTTATTTTCTCTTTACTCAAGTGTATAGAAATCAGTAAAGGGTATGCTTAGTAATAGGCAGAATCCACTTTTATATCCTGCCCTAAAATGCAAGAGCTATTATGATAAAAGGACTAAGTGGAAACCTCTGGAGCTTCTTCTGTCTAATAAATAGTATATCTAAGGGAAGTACAAACATTAGTGCCATTTTCAGTATTGAAGTAGGCAGAATAATATGTTCATGCTTCCTTTTAATCTGCCAGTTTGCTATTGTTTAAAGATGTTGAATATGAGAATGAGATGAATATGAGAATGAAAGTGAATTGCTCCTTAATGATGGCTGCTTCTGCAGCTATAGTTTCCAGATGTGGTCTCTTAATGGGAGCAAATAAATAGAGCACCTAGGTCCTGGTATGAGGCTCCCAGTCTGGGTAAGCTTTTTTGTCTACCCAAAAAGCAGAGAATATTACATGTGTCAGCTTTCACCTTGAAAAGACACACCCTAACCCTTTATCAAATGTGTCATTTGCAAATATTTCACCCATTCCAAAGGCTGCCTTTTAATTTTGTTGATTGTTTCCTTCACCGTGCAGAAGCTTCTAATTTTGATGAAGTCCCAATAGTTAATTTTTGTTTTTGTTTCCCTTGCCTTAGGCATTATATCTAGTAGGAAGTTGATACGGTCGATGTCAAAGAGGTTACTGCTGTGTTCTTCTCTAGGATTTTAATGGTTTCACGTATCCCATTGAGGTCTTTAATCCATTTTGAATTTATTTTTATACTTTTAAAACTCAACACCCCAAAAGCAAATAATCCAATTAAAAATGGGCAGAAGACATGAACAGACATTTTTCCAAAGAAGATATCCAGATGGCCAACAGACACATGAAAAGATGCTCAACATCACTCACCATGAGTGCACCATGTGAAATGCAAATCAAAACTACAGTGAGATCACCTCACACTGATCAGAATGGCTAAAATTAGTAGCACAAGAAACCCCAGGGGTTGGAAGGAACTGGAATACATGGAAGCTAAAAAGGATCCGACTAAAGAATGATTTGGTCGACCAGGAAATTAAAGACATTTAAAAATTCATGGAAGCATGGGACACCTGGGCTTAGTCAATTAAGCACAGGTCAGAATAGCTAAAATTAACAAGTCATGAAAAACAAATATTGGTGAGGATGCAGAGAAAGGGGAACCCACTTTCCACTGTTGGTGGGAATGCAGGCCACCCTGGAAAACAGTATGGAGGTTCCTCAAGAAGTTAAATCTATTTTTATAGATTTTATAGTTAAATCTATTTTATTATTTTACTATGATCAAGCAATTGCACTACTAGATATTCACCCAAATATTATAAAATTATAAAAATATAATAAAAGGGATACATGCACTCCAATGTATATAGCATCATTTTCTACATTAACAAGTATGTATATTATATATTATATAATATATGATATATATTATATAATAGAATTCACTCAGCCATAAAAGAGAATGAAATCTTACCATTTGCAACAATGTGGTTAGAGCTAGAAAGTACTATGCTAACAAAATAAGTCTATCACAGAAAGACAAATACCATATGATTTCACTCATATATGGAATTTAAGAAATAAAACAAGCAAATATGTTGGGGGGTAAAAAGAGAGAGGCAAACCAGGAAACAGACTCTTAACTCTAGAGAGCAAATTAATGGTTACCAGAGGGGAGGTGGAAGAAGGGATGAGTTAAACAGAGGATAGAAATAAAGGAGAGCACTTGTGATAAGTCCTGGATGTTTATGGATGTGCTAAATTACCATATTGTACAAATGAAACTAATATTATACTGTATTAATGAACTGTAATTTAAATAAAATCTTAAAAAATAAAAAAAAAGAGGACACATGCATAGCAGAGAGTTAAGGTGAATCTCACAAAAGTAAAGGGACTGGTCAACTTGATAATAATCATATGTGGTGATAGCAGGCCTGGAAGAACCTACTGTAAGGGTGTCTATTTTGAATGTGTCTATTTTGCCACAATGCCATCCTGCCCTCATTTTACATCATTACCCTCATAAAGAGTTGCTAGGAAAAATGGGCCTAGCCTGATTGGAAGTGCACTGTTGCAGTGTAAGAACTGACTTCAGGGTTTGCTTTGCAGGAAAATGACAAAGAAAGTTTTTCTGCTGGGAAGAATCTGGTGAAAAATGCCCCATTGTCCATATGGCCTGGACAGAGAAATGGCTGGAGCTGAGCAGCAACATTGCTCCCTGTGCCTGGCTAATGGTTTATGGGGAAGTCAAAAAAATTAAAGGAAGAATGAAAAAAGAAGTAAAAAGTATAATGAATATGTGTTTGGATGTAAGTCTATTTGATTCCATGTGAAAATTCATCAGAAGTTGCCCAGTAGAAAAACTATTAGAAATGTGGAAAATATGACCCTCAAGTAGAAATATAATCACAAGTTGATTATATTAGACACTTTTACTGTGTAGAAAAATTATCATGCACTGGGATTTCCTTGCCCTTCCTTTCATGAGGTCTACAATCCATGAATTCACTGTTTGTTTTTTTTTTTTACATCATCATGAAGTTTGCATACAATCTTGCTTCTGACCAAGGAACTCACTTTCTGGACAGTTGCCCATCAGACTCACTGATTTCATCATATGCTCTTTGATCTGCTAACTGTTGGTCTTTCAGAATGGTAGCATGGTTAAATAATTATTACATCTGCTAAGAGGTCATCCTACAATGTCCAGGGTATTGTCCTCTAGGATGCATTGGTACTCTTAACCAAAAATTAATATAAGGTGATGTATGTCTCATGAGTTGAGGAACTAGTTGATGGAACTGGGAATCGCATGCTCTCAGTGGCTTCTGGTTATGGCTGGAAATATTTCCTTCCCTTCCCTTCCTTTCCTTTCCCCTCCCTTCCCTTCCCTTCCCTTCCCTTCCCTTCCCTTCCCTTCCCTTCCCTTCCCTTCCCTTCCTTCCCTTCCCTTCCCTTCCCTTCCCTTCCCTTCCCTTCCCTTTCCTTTCTTTCCCTTCCCTTCCCACTGTGCTCCACTAGTGTAGAGGTGTTTATACTCAAGGGAGGAATGTTGCTATCAAAGGACACAGAAAGTTCTTTGTTGAATTAAAAAATGTTGAATTAAAAGTAAGACTTCTACCTAGCTATTTTGGACTCTTCAAGGAGCTGAGTTATCAATCAAAGAGGAAGGCTATAATGCTAATTCTAATGACGGGTCTTGACAGTCAAGGGTAATAACATAGTTGATATACATTAAAGGATGGAAACTATATGAATAGAATCCATGTGATATTTTGGCTTCCCCTAGTAATACCTTCTCAAATAGCATAAGCTAATGCTGTTCTAACAAGGCCCTTTATAAATAAGAATTTGCTCACTCCACTGGGGAAACTCTAGTCAGCTAGCTGAAGAAAGAAATTATGAGAAAGGAGGAAGAGGGAGTCATTAAAACAGAGCACCTTGGGGCACCTGGGTGTCTCCGTTATAAGTGTCTGCCTTCAGCTCAGGTTATGATCCCAGGGTCCTGGGATCAAGTCCCCCATCAGACTCACGGGTCAGTGGGAAGCCTGCTTCTTCCTCTCCCACTCACCCTGCTTGTATTTCCCCTCTTGCTGTCTCTCTCTGTGTCAAATAAATAAATAAAATCTTTAAAAAAATAAAAACTAAAAACAGAATGCCTTTATGAATAGCTGTAGAGACATGATTGTAGTTTTCTCCTTTGCCATATCGTGTGTGTGTGTGTGTGTGTGTGTGTGTGTGTGTGTTTCCTCTTAGTTTTATGTTCTCTCTCTTTTATATCGGCTTGGTGGTAGTTAAATTAAGGTTGGTACGCATATCACAGAATATTAAAATAGGACTCTAGCAGTCCTGTATTTGTTAGAGATCCAGAATTTTCAGCAGAGTTTTGATTAAAATCTGGATCATCACTCCTAAATAAGGGCTACAGAGGTTTTCAGCATACAGGCAATAGTTATGGCATTAATTACATAGCAACGTTTTTTAAACCCTAAAAATTTGAAGAAAATTATATGGATATTGTTCAATCAAAGTGATGAATTATTTTAATTATTTGAGGTTTTTTTCCCCCTAGCAAATTATCTCAACTCCCCTTCTTCTATTTGGGAATTTCCCACCTCATGAGGTGGAACACCACCCCCTCTCTTTATGGAGCTTGAAAATCAGATACATAGTGGCCTGGCCTTTCTTACAGCTAGAATGGAAGCAGGTATAACAGGCTTGGCCTATTAGATGCAGATTTGCATGGATGATTAATGACTCAGGCAAGCAAAAGCAATGGAGATGCCACTTTGGTAGTGAGGAGCTGCAGCAGCAGCAACAAGATCAAGTTTCAAGGAGCCATCTCTGACAGTGGTCCAGGAATGGCACCAAGTATCCAACGTTGGCATTAGGTTTTTAGGGGACTTACTTCCTGGCATGACTTTAGCTATGCTCCTGGCTTCTGTTTCACATCTTTCATTCCTTTCTTTTTCCATGTCTGTTTCTCCCCCTCCCCCTGCGATTTCTAGAAATTCAGGAAATCTTTGTAGATATTGTGTAGGGCTGCAGCATATGCTTTAAATAATTTTTTAACAAATGTTTAAGTCAGCAAGAACTTTTTTCTGTTGTATCCAACAAAAACTGAGAAGGGATGAAAGGCAGACATACCCAAGAAAGGTCTGTATCTCACTTAGATTTAAGCTAGGACAACTGACATGGTAGGTGGCTATTCAATTATAATGTGCTGGAATTAGAATTACAAACCAGTATTGAGCTTTCGCTCACCTACACTTCCCATATGTGAGGGATATATCAAGCGAGTGAATTGGTGCAACAGTGCATAACTGAGTTCCTAGAGAGTTTTTGCCTTAACTCATTAAATTAAATTCCCACTTATACAAGGAGACTTTCACATGTTAGACTAGAGATCTTTTCATGCTAAAATCTGAACACCTAGAAAGAGAAGCAAGCAAGCTGATACAAATTCAATTCATGTTTCTGCTTTAATTTATCAGTTTCAACTAACTTTATGCATTCATTGAGAAGTTACACATACTTATTCAGGTATTGTCACTTGTTACCTCTATACATGGGCCACCAATCCCAAAGATGTGGTGTTGGAGAGTTGTCCTTTGCCAGTATTCAATGGTACCAACTTTCCTTATGGAAGAGTTAATTTCCCTGTTTTTTCATGTCACTTGGGCCCAGTCCAGCTATGGTTTCAATTTCCTCAGCCATTACAAAACAGGTTGATTATCATTTCCTTAAGCCATGTAATCTGGTATAGACACTTAATCATAAAGGGGCATAGCATTTTTCTTCCATCTTTGCTTTCATGAAATACGAGATTACTTGTAATATCCCTTCAATTCACTGGAAGGGGATTCTTCACTAATTATTTATACTACAATTTAAATTATTTAATTAAATTAATTTCAGGCAACTCAATCTACCTTCATATCTTTAAAGAAATGTTACCTTTGTTCCCAATAAATTTTAGATTATCTTATTCTTTATTTTACAGATTCTTTGGCTACAACCAAAAGTAATGATCTATTCAATAATGTAGGGGAACTCCATGTTTATTCTGGGAGCCAAACTCACTTATCAAAACTTTCTTTTTACTCTTAGTCCTTCTGAATCCTGGAGGAATTGAAAAAAATCCCACAATCAAATATTCCTTCACTCAAAACATTTATTGAGTGTTTCTATAACTCAAGCAAGCACTATTTTAGGTAAAGAAAATGTGGAAATGAAACCTTTGCTCTTAATGGACTGGTGAGGACGTGGCACATATGAGACTAATGATAATACATTGGAATAATTGCTATTAGAGCTGTGTGTAATGGATTATGGAAGCCCTGAGGGTTTATAAATACCTAATATGCAGAGTCAGTTAAGGCTTCCTAAAGAAGTGACGTCTGATCTTGATCTTGAAGGTACAGTAGGAGTTCAATAAAGAGCACTGGAAAGGAGTCCCAATTGTTCTAATAATTCCAGGCAAGACCAACATAAAGCAGCCAGGCCCAGGTGATAACCTGCCTGTCAGGCATAGGAGTGAAAACATCAAATTCCAGCTGACAACAAATATTTGAGAGAAATCCACCGAGACCAGCAAAAGACCTGCCACGTTTAACCCAGGCCAGTTTGCCTCTCATGGCTTCATATGTTAAATAAATGTTTTAAGACACTAGGTTTTGAGGTGGCTTGCTATGCAACAATGGATAACTGATACAATCATATATGCATTCTAGAAATATTAATGGAAGAGTCATAGAGGATGGATTATAGGCATGAGGCTGACTCAGGTGGAGGGCTCAGGAAAGGCCAGTTGCTGTTACTCAGGAGACTTTGTTCCAGAGCCCTGGAACTCAGAGCCTTTTCTTGGGGTCTTGTGCAAATAAGCAGGGTCCTGTCCAACCTCTCCATGAGTACAGCCTATCCTCTAGCTTCAAATGCTGCTGATTTTCTTAATATGAATGAGAGTCAAGTGCAAAATAATTCTATTGCTAGTGGACTCACTTGGACTAACATCCTCTTAGCAGAATTGCACCTAGGCCATGGCAGCCTCATTCTGCAACTCTGGGGGATCTCTCTCCTTTCCTCTTTCGACACCCGCATTTATTTGAATTCCCCAAGGTCTTACTCATTCTAGTTCATATCAATACCAACGCATTCCTAGATTAATTCAAGATTGGGCTGTTCCCCCCCCCCTTTTTTTCCTGTTGGGATTGAAAGATAGAGAAATGTACCTGATAGATTAAGAGATCCCTAATCAAGCCCAGCTCTTCAGGAAAGGGAAGTTGAAAGGAGAAGTCTGAGATGGAGATTGGGTCCTGGGTTATTTTGCGGGGGAGCTGCTCTAGGGCACCATCAAGATGCCACAACCCAGCTGAACTGGGTGCTTCTTGGAAAGAAGGATGATATTGAATTAAAATATATCTTTTATTAGAAAGCTGCAGAACTTGGGGCTCAGTTAGTTTTACTGTGGGACACCCTTGATGCATATCAGTGAGAGAAGTCTCACCTTCCTTTCCATGATAGGGAATCACTGTGGTCTGGCTGGATGAGCCAGGATGCCAACAGAAGGTGGAACACCCAGGGAAGCCTGGGAGAATGGCTCCTTTGGGCTCATGTTTTTGTAGATAGCCAGAGCTTCATCAAGTAGCAACACTGACCCTGATTTCCAAAGGTGTCATCTAGCAAGGCACTAGGAGCCCAAAGG
The DNA here is from genome assembly GCA_004024625.1 of Mellivora capensis. Lineage (NCBI taxonomy): Eukaryota > Metazoa > Chordata > Mammalia > Carnivora > Mustelidae > Mellivora > Mellivora capensis. The sequence goes on from PISX010017494.1 coordinate 41,788, forward strand.
AGTAGAAACCTGGTGAGGCTCTAGCAGTGCTCCACCATCAACAGCACAATTCTGTAGTAGGTGGTGCTATCTGGGTCACTTTAGAAGTTGTCATGACAGAAACTTTGAGGCAGAGCTACCCAGACTCTGACAAGAGTTCACTGATGGGTTGTTGAGCCCATCAGCCCTTGGGGTGGATGGGTGGATGGGCAGAATCTTGGGCAGCTAGAGTCCCCAGGCACATACATTGGCTCATTTGTCCTAACATTTCTAATGGTATTATTTTCCTCAGTGCTATGATAAGATAAATATTGGAAAGTTCTGTGATTTAAGGAACCTCTGGCCATATGCTAGATTAAGTGATAGCTCTAGTCCCACTATATTGCATATTGACTAATATTTGGTGCAAACCAAACTCAGAAGCTCCTCTTGCCACCTTAGTTGTTAGCTTAATGTACACAATATAGTCAGTTGTCTTTGTTTCCAGTCCTGTTTATGCCAGTTATATTTTACTCATTCTTTAAAAGTGAATGGATGAAGTCCCTTCTTCCCCCTCAAAACAGATTGTGGAACAAGACTTATGAATTTTGTATTTCCATGAAGTTTATTTTTTCAGTGAGGTAGCAAAACAATAAACACATGAGTTACTGTGGGTCACCTGGGTGACTCAGTCAGTCGAACATCGGACTCTCAATTTTGTCTCAGGTCATGATCTTGGGGTCCTGGGATCAAGCCCATATCAGACTCCATACTCAGGGGAAAGTCTACTTGAGGATTGTCTCTGTCCCTCACCCTCGGCCCTTCCTCCTGCTTGCACACACTCTCTCTCTTTCTCTCAAATAAATAAATAATTAAAAAAAACACGAGTTGGGCCACCTGGGTGGTTCAGTGGGTTAAAGCCTCTGCCTTCGGCTCGGGTCATGGTCTCAGGGTCCTGGGATCAAGCCAAACATTGGGCTCTCTGCTCAGCAGGGAGCCTGCTTCCTCCTCTCCCTGCCTGCCTCTCTGCCTACTTGTGATCTCCGTCTGTCAAATAAATAAATAAAATCTTTAAAAAAAACAACAAAAAACATGAGTTACTGTAATTATAACTTTAATTTGATATCCAGTACAATAATGAAATATGAATTTTTAAAGGAAGGGATTTGCTATTATGAAGTTAAATTTGGAAAAACTGATGAAGGTAAATAGTTTAAAATCAGTGTTGAATTAGCTTTAAGCAAGAAATCTTACAAAATTAAGAAGTTATTATTCTAATTCTACATTTGGCTTGCTTCACAGGAGTCTTTTTTTTTTTTGAAATTTTATTTTTATTTATTTATTTATTATTATTTAAAAAAAATTTTTTTTTTTAATTTTTATTTTTTATAAACAAATTTTTATCCCCAGGGGTACATGTCTGTGAATCGCCAGGTTTACACACTTCACAGCACTAACCATAGCACATACCCTCCCCAATGTCCATTACCCCACCC
>PISX010017495.1:0-43214 GCA_004024625.1 Mellivora capensis
AAGCAACAGAATACACATTCTTCTCTAGTGCACATGGAACATTCTCCAGAATAGACCACATCCTGGGTCATAAATCAGGTCTCAACCAGTATCAAAAGATTGGGATCATTCCTTGCGTATTTTCAGACCACAATGCTCTGAAGCTAGAACTCAATCACAAGAGGAAATTTGGAAAGAACCCAAATACATGGAGGCTAAAAAATATATGTTATACATAAGGGCCTTAGGTTAAGGGTGTTTGATGAAAGGGAGTTTGGTGAAGGGAGTTCCAGTCTGGAACAGCAGCATGTAAGTAGTCGTAGTGAGGAGGACTGAATCAGCCACAGGCATGAGAAAAAATTTTCCAGAATGTTCTAGGTAAAGGTGATAAGATTATCTGTTATGTGGGGTGGGTGATGCAGCTAAATAGAGTCATTTTATTTGACCTTAAAAGCAATCACTGAATTGCTAGTGTATTACTTTTTACTGACATCTGGTCTTGGTTTACTGTTGTCTCTTAGGTTTTGCCCTGTTACCAACACTTTATATACATCTTGTATTCGGATCCTGAGAGAGATCTGATTAGGTGGGTCAGTCTTTATCTAGGACAAAAAATCTCTAGTGATGAGAAGTCTTCTGCCATATCCTCATATAAGGTGCAGGCAAACTGGCAGATGGCAGTTCCTGGATTTGATGTGGGTTAGGAGGTGGGTTATCACTGGTAAATTTCCCAAGAGTATAGTAAACTTAACTCTAAATATGGCCCAGCAGTATACCTCTGCTTATTTTACTTGACCTTGTGAAATTTGCTGTGTAGGCTTTTGTCTACATCAATTATTTTTTTGGAAGTAAGTAGAAGAGAAAGTAGACTTTCTAGCTGGCAGCTTGTCCAGGTTTCACTCCATTCTCAGCGGCTGGAAGCTGAAGCACAGTTCGTCTTGTTTGCCTGCCTACTTAATTCGCATTTGGAGACTGAAGGAAGGAATGTGTCTTTCCTCTGCTGTTGGGAAAATTTTCTTCTCTTTGGAACTAAGTAGAAGAGTACAATTAATAAATCCTTAAAATCTAAGATAAATATTTCAGTGTCTATTTTGGCTTTCGTAAACTCAAGCATGATCATCATAATTCCAAGATTATTACTTTCACTTCATTCAACATTTCTTCAGCTTTGATCAGATTGGAGACAAATATACATATTCACAATATAGTTCCCTTAAAAACTGAAAAACTAAAATCTTTTATGTCCAAGCATTTTCATGTTTTATTTGATATAGTTAACCTTCATTTTAGCATGTAACAATGTTATCAGAAAAGACCACTTAAGTACTCCAATATTTAATTTGTAAAGTATCCGGAAAGAAACTTTCAGGAACATTTTGCTTGAAGAAGAACTAATCAGTGTGTCAGCCATAGTATAAAAACTTGTTTTTATTTTAATTTTATATAATGCTTTTAGTCCCCTTGACATATGCTTGAACTGGCCTCACAATTTCTGTTCATTAGAGTGCAGTTTAGAGAATGTTTACTGTGAGAAAGAATCACTGAGCCATCTTTTAACATTTTTGCTTTAAGTGATAGTGAAATGTGAACCAATTTTGCATTAATAACTCGGGCACTTCATTGTCTTGAAGCACTGTTCTGCGTGTAACGACAATACATTTAGTTCCACCTCACCACCCACCTAGTGTTAATCAATAATATTGATTAGAAATGCCTGCCCACCAAGTGCAAAATCAAATATTTGAAAGTCAAGTTGAATAATAAACTGTACTTCCAAGCTTAATCTGACATTTTGAAGCTGGTACATGATATTCTCCCCTTGTTTCCTGAAACGTCAATTTAGCAACCAATGGTCCTGTTCTGTTGTATTCACATCGTGTTGTCATCTTTCTAGTAAAGAATGTAGAAACTGGCCATGGATAAGTTTTAATAATGTTAGATGGGCACTTGAGGAAGCACGGGTAAAATTACTATCATGGAAACTACTAGATTGGAGCTGGAGTAGCAGCTAGGAAAAATGTGCTGCATAAAATTGGAAAACAAAGTGTCCAAAGACATGATAATTGCTTTGTATTCATTAGCTAAATTCTGGATAGAAATGTAGACGTTCTGGGAATTTTGAAAATGTAATGAAACCATGAAGTGGGAAGGGAAAGCCATAGCAATTTTTGGTGGGAATGGGTGGCGGTGGTTTGAGGTGGGGAGGTGAATTTCAATATATGCATCATTTGTTGGCTTAGATTTCTTCACAGTTCTTCACAGATCTTGTCGCTGTATTAGTTTATTATCTACCACTTGAGATAGCTTCAATAATTATTATCATATTAAATCTAGAAGGGAAATTTGAGGCAATCATATAAAAAGTGTTTACTTTTAAATGTTTTAAAGATCAAAAAATGGATCAGAAATTTCTGATGGTTAAAAAAAGTAGGATCTTTTGGCTTTTGATAACTTTCAGAAAATAGGCAACCATTTGAATGAAGAAAAAAAATCACCAGTATTATAGGACAAAAGAAAGGCCAATTAAAATTCTTGATTTAGAGTATTCATTTTCAGAAAAGAATCTCAGAAAGATAAGAACCATGCCTACTGCCCATCCTCCAATTCAAAAACTGTGTTTGATATACTTTTCGCCATATAGGATTGGGTCTACTCAGTTCCCCCCCTCCCCACACTCCCCCAAATCATTTATTGTATGGAAGTGAAGTGAAATACATTTTATAGCCAATGGTTGGTGTTTGCTTTTTATTTGACATTGATATATGTAAACATATTTTATATATTGTATTAGAGAATAATAAGAAACTGGCTATTAGAGAAAGAAGTCTGAAGCTGTGACAACTTTGGTACGATGGATATTCTTGTTAGCAAGATCCATCTGCACTCCTGGGCCAAACCTTGAAGATAATCAGATTACTAAAATATTTGGGAAAGGTTTCTAACATCACATTTTGTAACCCACTTAAATGTTGGCTCTTTTAAAAAAAATATTGCAGCAAACATACCTATTGCTCATTTTGCTCAATCTCCTCGTTAGTGTTTGCCCATTTTCTTTTCTCTGTAAGTTCTTTCAGTTATGGAATGATTATTTGAAGTTTTACCTCCTTTACCAAGACTTACAGTTTTCAGCACAGTATCCTAGACACAAAATAATCCGTGGATAAATATCTGAAGTCATTAATGATGGTGACTGCACAATAAACTCTCAGAAAGAAATTGAGTAGTTTCATGTCTCAGGGATTTCTGATTTTTTTCAAGTGCATCTACAGATGTCAAAAACACAGAGTAAAGAGTAAGCTCTGTCAGTTTTGTAGGTGAGTAGACCTGGGTCCTAGTTTGTGCTATGTCCCCACCCTATTTCAGTGCACAAGCTATTGCTAACCTCTTTGAGCTTGTTACTTTATTAGTAAAATAAACGGAATTCTAAAATTGTGTGTATTCTAAAATTGTGTGATTAATTTCTCTCTGAAGAATCCTGGCCTTTTTTGATCTCAATCTTTATTTTCCTTTGGGGTAGATTCTTTTTGCTTTTGGACTACACAAAAGCCCAAGTGGGAGACCCTCAGAAGTTGGGGGACAGCATGAGATCTACTGCGAATCTACGGATGGGTAAAGAGGGAAAAGAAGGAGATGGAAGCCACTGAGGATAAATTTTACTTGGTTCACAATTTTGTCCAGAGCTCTGTGTGGGTGTTTTCTATGAGAGAGAAATTTAAGGGAGTAGAATAATGATGCATAGAAATATTATAGTGATGTTGCTTTCTTTTTTTTTTTAAAAGATTTTATTTATTTATTTGACAGAGGTCACAAGTAGGCAGAGAGGCAGGCAGAGAGAGAGTGGAGGAAGCAGGCTCCCTGCTAAGCAGAGAGCCCGATGTGGGGCTCGATCCCAGGACCTTGAGATCACAACCTGAGCCAAAGGCAGAGGCTTTAACCCACTGAGCCACCCAGGTGCCCCGTGATGTTGCTTTCTTTTATCATACTCATAATAAAAATTTTTTAGCCACTAATGTTGTGCCAGACTACATAGAGCCAGAGGCAAAAGAAAAAATCAGTAATACTAATCCTATCTTTATTTAGAATTTTCATGTATTGTTCATCATGGACATTTTTGCATTACATTTTATTTTTTTAAATATTGCATTAAAATATTATTTATCTTGATTACTGAGATTTTGGCACCCATTAAGTTTTGCACTCAAGGAGAGTTCTTCACTGCTAGCCACTCAATAACATTTTATGGTTCCTATCTGCTGCTTAACTAGCAATATGAGAAGGTCTACTTTGGCTTGCACATGGAGAATGTACCCTCTGGTGGGGTTCTTGCTTTCTGAGAACTTTCCTGTATCAATCAGTTGAAACCCCTCTGTTTGGGACACATAACAGGCCAAAAAGATGTATAGAGTGCAGTTTTCAAAAATGGCATCTGTGGTTCTTTTGGTTGCAATCGTGTGCACTTCACATTCTTAGTAATCGTTAAATTGTATATTTAGTCGAGTTATTCCTGAAATTTAAAGACAAAAGATTAATGCAGAAGAAATTCTTTCTATTTGCAAAGCAAAACCACCCCACTAAATGAGACAATCAATCTGCCAGAAGCAGGAAGAGTAGCCTGCAATTGCTCTAGGAATGACATGGGGAAACTTGTTAAGGGAGGAAAAGACTGAAAGTGTAACTGCAGGCTGGTGAGGTGGAAGGACCTTGGTATTTAGGGGACCAGAGAACAACTCCCAGCATATATATAGGGTAACCTAATAATAGGCCTTGGACATACTTCCTTCCATTCAACTAAAATAATGCTTTCCTACAGCCTTAGCATGGAAAATGGAAATAATATGGGCCGGTGAACCAAAGGAAGAAATATGGACTTAATTACACAGTACTGTGTAATAGAAAAAAGTAAAAATAAAACCAAGTGTTAAAATGACGGCTATTTTACAGTCCATTTATAAAAGTCTGCAGGACAGCATGGCAAGATGAACGGTTCTGCAGGCTGGCTCCTGGAGGGACAGGCTAGTTCCTTATTTCTATCTTTTCTTTTTCTCTATTTTGAGGCTTAAGAAAAAGTTGCTTGAAAAAAGGAAAAAAAATTCTTGTAGGAATATAAAATGGTACAGCCTCTGTGGAAAATAGTTCGGTGGTTCCTCTGAAAGTTAAACAGAATTATCATGTGACCCAGCAATTCCAGTTCTAGGTATAAACCCAAAGGAAATGAAAATAGGCACTCAAACAGATAGTTGCAGGCCAATATTTACTGTAGCATTATTTACAATCGCCAAAGCGGAAATAACTCAAATATCCATCAATAGATGAAAGGATAAACAAAATGTGGTATATTCATACAAAGAAATATTATTCAACTGTAAAAAAGTATGAAATTCTAATACATGATATAACACGGATGAACCTTAAAAACATTATGTGAAATGAAATAAGCCAGATACAAAAGGACAAATATTGCATGATTCAACTTGGGTAAAATATCTAGAGTAGGCAAATTCATAGACAGAAAGTAGATTAGAGGGTACCAGCGTCTGGGGTAAAGGGGAAATGGGAAACTGATTGCTTAATGGGTATAGATTTTTTTGGGGGTGATGAGAAAGTTTTGGGGGCATCTGAGGGCTCAGTCAATTGAGCATCTGAATCTTGGTTTTGGCTCAGGTCATGATCTCGCAGTTGTGAGATCAAGCCCCATGGGGGGCTCCATGTTCAGCGTGGAGTCTGCTTGGGATTCTCTCTCTTCCTCTCCCTTTGCCCCTCCTTGTGCTCTCATTCTCTCTCTCTCTCAAATAAATAAATAAATCTTAAAAAAAAAAGAAAGAAAAAGCTGTGGAAATAGATATGGTGATTATTGTAAAACATTGTGTATTATAATTAATGCCACTGAATTATACACTTAAAAATGATTAAAGTGACAAATTTTATGTTGTATATATTATCACAATAAAAGGGAAAAAAAGGCAAAACAGGAAATCGTGGATTTGTGTAAAGAAAATATATTTCTGCATATCAGTCAAAGCCAATTCCTATATTTGGAAGCCATTTTTAATTGGATTTGACCAACTCAACCTAGTGTTATAAAGCAAAAGATCAACTTTCCCCCCAGAAAAAATGTTCAGGAATAAATTAACTGCAATAAAAGTTATTTGATCCATTAACAGGTAATTATTATGAGTTAAAGCAGACATGTCACCCATTTTGGTTTCACAGAGCTCTCTCCTCAATTAGGGCTAAATTAGACTCTGACTGTAGCAACCACTAGGCCTCCTGTTCTTCTTACAGGTAATCAATAGCATCATCTCCGAGCAAGGGAGGGACAAGCCCTGACAGTCTTCCCACGATTGCCCTGATATTACAGGAAATTTTTATTCATGGTGGCAGTGGACCAAGGGCTGGGGGTGGGGAAATATGGTGCTTTAGAAGCTCTTGCATATTAGAAATAGCTGGTATCTTTTTGACACAATTTTGAAACAACTGTGATTCTGAATGTCTGGATACATTAGAATGTGGATTTAGAGCATTTATGCTACAGATTTTCTGTGATTAAACTTAACAACCAGTGTGGCAGGTTATACTTAAAAAAAAAGTAACTTGAATTTGGTGTGCTTTATATGCAATAAGAGTATTTGAGGGCTAGATAAGAAATCCTGTTTATATTTTCATTAAATCCAGGTTCTCCATATTAACCATGGTTGGCCTCCTGGAGTTATTACAAATATTTGAAAGTACTAATGTTTCATTAGGAATATCTATTTCTCTATGCCACAGTAGACTTTCTAGCTGGCAGCTTGTCCAGGTTTCACTCCATTCTCAGCTGCTGGAAGCTGAAGCACCGTTCGTCATGTTTGCCTGCCTACTTAATTCACATTCGGAGACTGAAGGAAGGAATGTGTCTTTCCTCTGCTGTTGGGAAAATTTTCTTCTCTTTGAACCATACTTTTATAATTTTCTCTTCAAAATTTTCCTTGTTATTTTTAGCTTTTTGCCAAATCCCTGTGTGTTTCTCTTCTTTTTTTTCCTTTGACTGCCTAATGCTCTTTAAGCTCAGAAAGGGGAAAGGGGATTTTATTACTCAGTGAGTCATTTATAAATATGCTCCATGCACAAAGTCTCCATCTCAAGTGTAACAACACACAGGGTGTTATGTAGGTGAATGTGTAAGCATCTGGATAGGTGTGTATGGACAAGCATCTCTTCACTTCCTACGTGGAACAGGAGCCAGAAAAAATAGAACTGGGGTGTTCTGTTTGAGGGAGGTGCCATTTATAACCAAGAAACTGTATATGCAGTGCTGACATCCATACTTATGTATAAACAATGACTTAATAATGGACCTATTATAATGACATTTAATTTGGGCAACATTTGAAAATGTCATAAACACATGCATTAATCTCTAGAGTTGTCATTTTCAAAAATTTCAGGTGTTTTCTTGTTTTGAATGCCTTGGAAATCTTGTTTTGATGTAACATTTGGCAGGGTCTGGAGCTGATGACGTGCCTCCAAATCTAACATGTTCTTCCTGACCAGTTTAACTTTGAGGAATCTTTAGAAACGGTTTTGTGTGCGGGTTTGTATCAATAGCTTATTCAGCTACGAGAGTTATGTCTCAAGGACATGGTTGCTGACGCTGAAGGCTCAATAGGGCACTCTAGGTGGCACTCTCTGGCTAAAACACCTATTGCTGAATGAACAAATGAGGAATTAATGAGAATATAATATTTAAAATGGTCTGCATGTTTTCATCGGAAGGAGAGTGTAAGATGAGGAAGTCCCTATTAATCCATCACTGAAATGAGGTTTTTTGCAGGAGGAGATACAGCTGAAATATAAATGGGTGAAAGCAGAGTAATAGACAAGTAAATTCTTTTTTTTTATAATATTCTTTATTTTTTTTTATTTTTTAATTTCTTTTCAGCGTAACAGAATTCATAGTTAGACAAGTAAATTCTTGCATGCCAAATAAAGCTCTAGATCGCTAAGAGTCACGCAGGAGGGATCCAGTAAACCTGTTGTCTCTGGAAATCTGTGGCCTTTTTGGCATTGTCATCTACACCACTCCTGTGCACACGTCCTTAGCCCTCCTTCTCCTGTCAGCCACCCACCTGCTCTGGCTGGTTGGTGCCCATACTTTTGTTGATTTTGTCTGTCTATCATTCATTCCTACTTCTTCTAATAGAAGCTTAGTTTTTCTTTGGGGGATGGCCCCTTCCCTGTTGAATGCGGTTTCAGTGAGACTGTCAGGCAAGGTATCCATTTCGACTCCTGACTGAGGGGTGAGCCCAAACTCATGGTCAGATCCTTTCTCCTTGATTTGAATTTTGTGCGAGTGGCACAGAGACAAGTGAATAGGACTAGAACACAGTCCTCATCATAGTGGTGTGATTATGGTGGTCAAAAAGGAACTGTCTGTTTAACTAAATTCCTAGAGCTGCCGGGATTCTAGCTTTCTCAAAAAACCTTTTTTGGCTCCCTGCTTTTTCTTTAGATCTATGAGCAACCTCTTATTATGGTAAAACATTCTTTCCCCCTTAAGCTAGATAGAATCAGTTTCTGTTGTTTGCAACTGACAAAATCTAAGTGATACAGGCTCTTTTTTCCTCAGTCCTGTACCCTGCATGGGCTCATGCTATAACAAAGACTCAGCCTTAGGCAGGGGGGAAAGGGGAAGAAGCCTGTCAGAGCTTCCTTGGTGGTGTAACTATTTTCTGTTCTGCTTAAAGATGACATTTAGTCTTCTTGGGTTTTTTTTTGACTCTTCAAGTTTACAAAGATAGATGAAATCTTATACTCAGAGCATTTTCTTGCTCTTGTGTATTCTTAAGTCTATGGCATCAGGATGCTCAGTGCCCAACCCAATCTCAGTTTCTCCATAGCAATTCAAATGTATATGTGCAGTGCTGACTTGCCCTGGTTCTTTTAAAAGGGGAAGCGTTGGATCACACAGAGAGAGGCACCACTGCTCCCTGTGCACACACACATCCCTCTCCCTTTTCTCCTCTTTGCCCCTCCACTCTAGGAGGGAAAAAGTTGAGTCCATTCATCAGATAAAAAACAGACACTAGAAAATACAGAAACACCAGCAATTACAGCATTGAATACATACATATTATTTATTCTGGGAGTGCTCATGCTTCCAGCGTGCGAACTCCTCAGAACTACATATGTGTTTTTGTTCAGTGTAATTTCAACAATTGTGTAATATTATAAACATCGATTAAATATCTGTGCTTTCATGAAAGAAGGGTCCTGCTTCTATGCAAATATTAACAAAGTAGTTAGGAAAACACAAGGAAGTAACAAAGAAAATATGACTTGTGGGCAGATGGTTTCTGAAATTATATATTTTTTCTGTAAAGCATTAGTTGTTTTGAAAGCATTAATGCTGATCTTTCTCATAGAATGTGGGCGTATAATTTAAGGTAAAACACCTTCATTGCACAATGCAGAGCTTACTTTGCCAAGTACTTATTTTATAATAATTTTTTTCTCTTGAAATATTTCCTCAAATAATTTTTAGTAATTTTTCATGAGGTGCTATTTCTAGGAAGACTCTTATTTGAAGACTGAGAGAAATCTTGTCAGTGTTTTCCAAGGCAGAATAGAATACACACTATTGAAGAATACCTCCTTAAAAGGAAATTCTACAACTTCTCCTACAGACCCTTTCTAAAGTTTATCAGCTTGTCTCTGTCAGAAAGTCATTTTTAATCATGACCTAAATATCTCATGTTGTAATCTAAATCCTTATTTTCTTTTTTTCCTAAGATAAAGAACAGCTGGGAACAACATTCTGAGTAAGGATGAAGGCATAAATGTGAAATGACTAGCTAAAATTCTCTGATAATATGAATTTTAAAATAATTTTTCTCATGGGTGTACTTGCTAGTTTTGAAGAATCTCCTTGCCCATTTTATACCTTTACATATCCTTGAAGTAGTGGAGACAGAAGTGGACACACTATGCAACAAAAGTGGAGAATAACTGGACTCACCCTCAGGGCAGGGCTCCTATGTCTGTATCCCCTTATTAGAATTGATTTTTAGGGGCACCTGGGTGGCTCAGTGGGTTAAAGCCTCTGCTTTCGGCTCAGGTCATGATCCCAGGGTCCTGGGATTGAGCCCCACATAGGGCTCTCTGCTCCGAGGAGAGCCTGCTTCCTCCTCTCTCTCCCTGCCTGCCTCTCTTGCCTACTTGTGATCTCTGTCTGTCAAATAAATAAATAAAATCTTTAAAAAAAAAGAATTGATTTTTAGATCTCAGTGACATATTGATGTTCATAAGTCAATGTGATGACCAAGCTGACTTCTAAATTGATTTCTACTCTCAACTGATCAGTCCCAGCATGTGAGGCCATCTGGTTTGTCACCCACACGATTGGTCAGCAGCACGGATTTGCCTCACCAGACAGCATGAGGACACAGCTGTGGAGAGGCTGGTCCCTCCCTTTCTATCCTGTGTCTCTCATCAATTAATTGCTTGATGGAAAATCACCACTTTCCTTGCCAAAGTTGTTTTTATGTGAAGGACTATGAACTGTGCTTCCTAGTTAGCACTTCAGTTATTTTTCATATTTTATATATAGAATACTAATTTCTCTTCCTGAAATGTACTTTTTTCATATATTCTCTTAAAGCATTAGATTGGTCTTGACCACTTTCTTAATTTAATAAATGCATCTCCATCTGAAAGAACTTTTCTCACTCCCTCTTAGATAGATGTTAACTACACATTTAAGACCTCTATGCTCTTCATTTTACCTCTGAAGCCAAGAGACATGTGAACTTAGGATTGCCTCTAGTTTTGCTGCCAAAGGTTGACAATGGTCTTTAAGGAAGGAAAATTATCCATCTTCTAGTGTGCTGTGTGATTTTATTCTGTTGACTGGAGTCTAGCTCTAGAGTATGCTATTCCCACTTTCTATATAAAATTTCTCTCTTCCCCCTTCTTTGATGAGAACTCCATATGGCACAAGATAAGAATTCTTGCTGAAGTTGGGACATTGCATTTATCACTTCCTCTTGACCCACCAGATCTATTATTCTGCCTTTTTACAAAATTAGGTGAGTCTGATGAGACCTCTTTCTTACAGATCATATATTCTGATGCCTTCAAGGTGTTTGTGAATTTATTGTGTAATGATTTCTTCCAGCAATTTTTTAGCATGGTTCATAGATTTGAAATAACCTGAAGCATTTCCTTTTTCAAATATAACTACTCTCTCTGCTTGTTTTAAAAAAAAAAGGAAGGAATGTAAATATACAAAAAAACCCCACACAGACTAATATGGCAAAAATATTATACTAGTTTAACCGCACAAACTTTTTAAGGTCCATTCTTCCACTGGTAGGCATATGGGTTATTTTCACTATTTTGCTATCATAGGTAGCAGTATAAAGAATATTGCATGCAAGTATCTTCAGCTATTTGTAAGAGTTTCTTTAGGATATAAACCTAGGAGTGGAACTGCAGAAACATAAATGTATGCTCATCTTCAATCATTTTAGATATGGTCAAATTTTCCTCAAAGGGCATACCAATTTGTAACTACCTCCATTGGTAGTTCATGAAAGTTCTTTGCTCCATATTCTTGCCAACACCTGGTGCTTTAAATTTACCGTTAACGTGATGGGTATTAAAGAGTCCCACGCTGTGGTTTTTTATTTATTTATTTATTTATTTATTTATTTAAAAAAATATTTATCTACTTGGGAAAGTGGGGGAGAGACTGATGGAGAGGGAAAGAGAAATCCAAGTAGACCCCACACAAACGTGGAGCCCCATGACCCTGAGAGCACGACCTGAGCCAAAACCAAGAATCAGAGGCTCAACAGACTCTGCCACCCAGGAACTGCCCACACTGTCCTTTTAATTTACATTTTCCAGATTAGTGGTTAGGATGAGCATCTTTTCATTTCTTCCTTAAGCTTTCATATTTCTTCTTCTTTGAGAAGCTTGCCTCTTTATATCCTTTGCTAGTTTCCTATTGTGCTTTTCTTTTCCTTCTTATTTTCTAGAGTTCTTGGTAAATTCTGGATACCATCCATTGGTAGTTATTTTTGTTGTAAGTATCTTCTCCTGGTCTGCAGTTTGTGTTTTCTTTTTAAGTTGTCTTTTGCTGTGTGCAAGTTTTATTTTTAAAATGTAGTTGGTAGTATAAGTGCTTTTCTTTGTTTTTATGTTGGCATCTTGTTTCAGAAATCATTTTCTACCCTGCAGACATAAACATTATTGCCCCTTCTTATAAATGTTTTACATTTTGGTTTTTCAATTGTTTTGATCTTTTAAACTACAAAAAAGCCTTTGTAAATGGTAGCCCAATTTATTTATTTTCTGTTGGGCTAATTTGTCAAGAACCCATTTTCTTAACTATTAGAGTTTTGTAATGAGTGTTGATTACTTATGGCTCTGTCAAATTACCCCAGCTTGTTCTTTGTTTCCAAATTGCCTCAGCCTTATTGTTCCATGGCCTTTCTAAGTTTTGGATCAGTTTTTCAAGTTCTACAGAAATCTCTGTTGGCATTTCTATTGGAATTACATTAATTTATGTAAGAGTTTGAGCAAGATGGAATCTTTATAGTTTGATTCTTTCTAACCGTGAACATCACATATTTCTTCTTTTATTTTTGCCATCCCTTCCTACTTTTCAATAGGGTTTTGGAAATTTTCGCCATATAAATGCTGCCCAATTAAAAAAATTATTCCTACGTATTTTTTGTTGTTGTAGATGGGGTCTTTTAAAAATTGTTTTCTAACTGTTTCTGGTATGTGGGATGCTATAGATTATATATAGTTCTTTTTTTTTCACCTCACAATTCTGCTGAACTCTCTTATTATAATTTCTCTATAGATTCTCTTAGAGTTTTCTAGGCTGAAAACCAATTATCTGTAAAATAATGACACCTATGCTTACTCCTTTCCAAGTCCTTAAATCTTTTTTTTATTTTCTTTTAATGATTGGTGAGGACTTCCAGAACATGGCTAAGTAGAGCCAGTGATAGAAATATCACTGTCCCGGGACGCCTGGGTGGCTCAGTTGGTTGAGCAGCTGCCTTCGGCTGGGGTCATGATCCCAGCGTCCTGGGATCGAGTCCCACGTCGGGCTCCTTGCTCGGCGGGGAGCCTGCTTCTCCCTCTGCCTCTGCCTGCCACTCTGTCTGCCTGTGCTCGCTCTCTCTCTCTCCCTCTCTCTCTGACAAATAAATAAAAAAAAAAAAAAAAGAAATATCACTGTCCCATATTTGACTTTAAAGGGAAAGCTTCAGCTTCCCATTAGTGAGTGTAATGGTCATTCCAAGTTTTTGGTATATATCCTTTTTTTGGTTAGTGTAGCTGTGTTTTTGTTTTTTTTTTTTTTTAATAGCACTATTTTGCTGAGGTTGGTTTTTTAATTTTTAATTTTAAAAAAAATCATGGGTAGGATGAATGTTATCTAATGCTTCTTCCTTCTCTACCTATTGAGATGATCACATACCTTCTCTTTTTAAAAATTTTTGTCTTTATTTAATTGCTCTTTTTGAATAGGCTCCATGCCCAATGTGGGATTCAAATGCATGACCCCAAGATCAAGAGTTTCATGCTCTTCCAACTAAGCCAGGCAGGTGCCCCCACATAACTTCTCTTTTAATCTAATTGTAAATTACATAAATGCATTTTTATCACATTTAATCATTCTTGCATTGCATTGTCATCCCTTCATGACAATGCTTTTAATACACTGCTAGATTTGGATTGATATTTTGTTTAGGATTTTGTATCCATGCTTATAAGTGATATTAATCTGTAATTCTAGCTTTTAAAAATATCTTGATTTTTGTATCAAAGTTACTGTTAGCTTCATTAAATGAGTTAAGTACCAGCACTATCACTCCCATCTTCAGTTAGTGAAACAATATGTATAAAATTAGAATATCTATTCAATGAATGTTTGGTGTAACTTACCTCTCCTTTGTAAAGGCATCTGAGCCCAGGGTTGTATATTTTTTGTGATTGAACATAATCTTTTAATAAATGTTGTTATATTTACTAATGTCCTTTCATTTAAATTTATATGTGTTACAGAGAATTATTTCTGTGATTATGAAAATGTACCAATCTCTTCATGACACAACTCTAACTTATGTAAAAAAAGTAATGCCATATATACTACTTATGATAATTATCTAACCAGGGGCATAATTTTAAATTCTATGTGTTTGTGTAAATCTTTAACCCCTTAACTTTTGGAATATTTTATTAACAAAACATGTCAGATTTAGTATGTTGGTGGCATGATAACAACTAATATTTATTGTCATCTATTCTGTGTAAGGAAGTTGACTTATGTTTTTATATTCAATGCCTATAATAATCCTGTGAGAATTGGCTAATCCTATTACACTTGAGTAAAGCCTAGGGGCTAGATAACTTGTATAAAATCTCATGAGTAGTGAGTGGCAGATTTGAGATTTAAACTACATGTGTTTGAGGGAAAGATGGTGTTTTTTTATTTTTACATCTTACTGGGAAAAGTATAATAAGGACTGAGAATCAGTTTTGAAAATAAGTAGTAAATTTTTATTGATGTTATTTTTAAAAATTGAGATTCATGATATAAGCTTCTAAGAAAATTGACTATGATAAATATAAATACTGCTAGAACTCTCATTTACTAATAGCAGATACACTGCACAACTCCAGAGGGCACCATTGATATGGGCTTCAAGGTGAATGATGCTTCTCTGGATTTATATAGTATGATGTGTTTAATGCTGCAAACAGCTACCTGCTTTGTAAGATTCTTAGGAAAGAGAGAAGTCATTCCAGTGAAGATACACTTTCTTTAAAATTAGTGAAAGGTTAACTGTATTATTGGGCTGAGTTTAGGGATTCCTGTTAGTACATATAGTGGGGCTTATTAAGATTGTATTTTACAAAACTTGTACTTGATATTTGTAGTTTTCAGTTTACTTCATAAAAAAGGAGAAACATGTTTCAGATGAGGGCAGCTAATTAACTTCCAAATTTTTCTTTTGATATCAGCTGTAATATTGAAGAAGCTTAAAAAGGAAACTCATAAGGTTTGATGATTTGTTCATGAAATAATTCTTCCTCTCCTCCTCCTCCTTCTTCTTCTTCTTCTTCTTCTTCTTCTTCTTCTTCTTCTTCTTCTTCTTCTTCTTCTTCTTCTTCTCCTTCTTCTTCTGACACACAGAGAGAGGCAGTGAGGGAGGGAACACAAGCAGGAGGTGTAGAGAGGGAGAAGCAGACTTCCCACTGAGCAGGGAGCCCAATGTGGGGCTCAATCCCAGGACTCTGGGATCATGACCTGAGCCAAAGGCTTAATGGACTGAGCTACCCAGGCACCCCTCATGAAATTATTCTTGCAGTGCAATGGAAAAAGGAAGCAAGTATGCTTTCTTAAAGAAGTCCAGACTTTGTTTACCATTTAATTACTTTACTTTAATGAAATGCAACATAGAGGATTTAGTAACTAATAAGTGATAAATACAACAAATGTGACAATTTATTTAGCCATGAGAATAGATTTGGAAATAATTGGTATACTAATAAAACAGAATTTCATGATATGAACATATTTTATAGGTACTAGAAGTAATGTAAGTTTTGGTGGTTTTTTTTTTTTTGAGGCTATTTCTGGCCAATATTGTACCCATTATATTTTATGTTTTGAATGCAAAACTTTTGTAGTATTTCTGATTTCCCCTGACCCACCCATTCTTTTGTGCTTGTTTCTCCATTTTCCACTAGACTTTGACTCCTTTACTGAAGATATATTTTTTCCTTCCAACTCCTTTTTTTCACAGCAGTATCCATTCTCCCTGCTGGCTGTCAGTTCTTTTTCTTCTCTCAAAGTCATTTCAGTCATTGTTCTTTATGCCTCTCAGAGGAATAAAAAGGGCTGGTCTCTGAATTATTATTTCTCTTTGAAGCAAGGAGAATGCAGAGTGTGCTAAAAATCACTTTAATTTAATAGGTTCCCAAAAAGTGAATTCAGTTTTTTTTCTCTGTTGCCATTAAAAAAATTTATTTACCCTGTCATTTAAACTTTATAATAGACGACAAAAACTTTTAACACTTAAAATGACACGAACAGTTGGCACTTTTTATTTTGGACTCATCTTAAGGCAATGTATAAAGACAGTGTTTCTCTTATTGTAGTGAAGTCTTTGACTTCTCAAAACAAATGTGTTAATGCAATGTTTCCGAGTGACGAGAAGCTAAACATGTTAATGTTTTTCCCCTTTAAGTTTTTGAAAAGCTCTGCACATATTTCCCTGGGAAAATCTTGGTCTTTCTTACATATTACACATATATGGCCATAAGCAGGCAGTTCCCAACTTGCACCTTTCAGAAGTTAAAATGTTGGCTCATTGACTAGGGTATAGAATGCATTTCTCTATAATAGCAATAAAGCGGGTGGTGGTTATGTTCCATTAAAGCCTATTCAATCCTAATGTCAGTGCTATATCATTGTGTCTAACAGCCATCAATAATGTTGCCTACGTGGGCACTACATTTTGAGATCTGGTAGTAATGATGGTCATGAGGTAGGGTTGGCAAGGCCTATCAGTGACATCTCCCTACTGAATAACCTTGGACTCCACTGTGAAGGGAGAGTGGTTAAGACCACCTAGAGTCCGAATCTGAATTAGTCATAACTAGCTACATATAAACTCAAGATGATTTTAATTGCTATTTATATGGAGGGCAAAAGATCACAAATCTTGGGGAAATAGGATAGCCCGGAAAAACCAAAGCCACATGGGAACCTCCAGCTGTGAAAATTAGAAGAGAGTATAATATAGGTCAAGGATTCTTAGATATACAGTACATATATAAGTGCCTTAACATAATTTAACAAAAATGTAGTTAGGGTTTCCTGACTAACATCTTTCCATTTTCAACATTGACTGTAAAAGCCTCTTTGCTTTCTCTTTACAGCCAAATCTATTATAACATTGGGCTAAACAATGCAAACTTTTCCTGCCTTATTCCTAAAGAAGGCCAAGAGGCTAAAGAAGAATGAAACACTAGTCTTCTCCTTTTTTCACCCTGACTTTTCTCTAGGTCTAACTACCCAGTTTTCCCTGTGGAGTCTAAAATGTATTTTTATATAGATTTTGGACCATTAATTTTAACCTCTAGAATTTCTTCTCTCCATTGCTCTTTCTTCAACTTCTCTCTCATCTCTTGGCATTTGTGCTGTATTTTGTTTATCTTATTTATTTCTCAAATTTGGTAATCCAGATATTGCACCTGTATCCAATTTCATTAGATTTCTCCATTTTTTATTTTATATGCTGGAATAAGGGATTTGTGAACTTAATATACGACTATGTATGAAACTTGATCCAAGTTTGATTTCTTTTTTTTCTGGGACTCTAAGACCAATAATGGTACCTGAATTTTTCAAAATAGTTTTAATAATAGTACCTGGCATTCCTCCCTTTGTGGAGTTGGCTTTAGTCTACATGGAGAGTTTAACCTTGATTCTCAGTGTACATTCTGTATTTCTGGATCCAATTTGCCCTTCACAGAGAGTCTACATGCTACTTAAAATGAAATCCTGCAAAACAGTACTAAAAACAAATGTTATTACTATTATTATACTAATCTTCTATGAAACAAAGATCAATAGCTACCCACAATAGATAAATTACCATCAGAGGATTATTCAAAGCAATTATGAATGCCAGGGAGGCAGTAGACAGTTTAATCTTTCTATTTTTGCATACTGATTTGGTTGGAAAGATTTGAAAACCAATTTATATCAGGTAATTTTGGATGAGGTTAGGATACAAGCAAAATATGAGAATCAGCTTTTGGTTAGGTGTACCTGCCTTGCCTTGCGGTATGGAGATGATACAGAAAAGGACCTTCTTACGGGGTGTCATTGTCTCTGATGGCACTGTGTGTCTGTGGGCTCATCTTTCTTCCAGGTTTACCTGGGTCTGGCTACTGAGCCCAAAGCCCAGAGCAGAGTATAGGTGTCCTCCAGAGCAGGGCACATGAGTTCAGCACAGTCTCCTTTTGTTTCCTATCGATAGAGATCTACTTTTAAAAGATCTTATTCCCCAGAAGAAATATGTTTTACCTTGGTCTCTTAAAAAAATAAAGAGTCAAAAGGAAATCAGAACTAGATCCCAGCACAGAATCCCAGGCAGTTCCAAGGATATGGATAACAGGAATCTATGGATTTTGAATCAAGGACTCTACTATTAATGAGACTCAGTTATTTTTCATATTTCTGCTCAATTCTGTTCACTCTCTTGACTACCTTCTTCACCCTCTATTCTCTGTATATCTTTTCTCTACCTTATGCTTACTCGTGATTTTGGTTTACTCATAAATTGGGCTGTCAGTTTCCTATACCCTCTATTTTTCCATGAGTCTTCACTGGCTTTCTCTGACAGCTATAATATATATTTTTTCACAAGCTTAAATTCCCTGAGATAGAGGCTGATTTTTTCATGTCAAAACACATTATAGATTGCTGGCTAGACTGTGGATTGGCTTCTTATGGATCAAATAAATGATCACTTTGGTTCAATGAGCAGGTGTTGCCCTAACTTTGAAACATAGCTGCCTTAGGAAGAAGTCAAGCTTTCACTACTTGCAGATGACATGATACTCTATATAGAAAATCTGAAGACACCACCAAAAAATTGCTACAACTCCTACATGAATCTGGCAAAGTTGCAAAATATAAGATCAATGTGCAGAAATCTGTTGCATTTCTATACACCAATAATGAAGCAACAGAAAAAGAAATCAAAGAATCAATTCCATTTGTAATTACACCAAAAAAAGATACCTAGGAATAAATCTAACTAAAGAAGTAAAAGATCTGTACTCTGAAGACTATAGAACACTTATGAAAGAAATTGAAGAGGACACAAAGAAATGGAAAAGCATTCTATGCTCACGGACTGGAAGAACAAACATTGCTAAAATGTCTATACTACCCAAAGCAATCTATACATTTAATGCAATCCCTATCAAAACTCTATCAGTGATTTTAACTGAGCTAGAACAAACAATCCTAAAATTTATATGGAACCACAAAAAATCCTGAATACCCAAAGCAAATCTGAAAAAGGAAAATAAAACTGGAGGCATCACACTTCTGGATTTCAAATTATATTACAAAGCTGTGGCCATCAAGACGGTATAGTATTGACACAACAATAGACACATAGATCATTGGAACAGAATAGAGAGCCCAGAAATGGACCCTCAACTCTATGGTCAACTGATTTTCAACAAAGCAGGAAAGAATATCCAATGGAAAAAAGATAAGCTCTTCAACAAATGGTGTTGAGAAAACTGGACGGAAACAAGGAGAAGAATGAAACTGGACCACTTTCTTACGCCATACACAAAAATAAATGGATGAAAGTCCTAAATGTGAGACAGGAATCCATCAAAGTACTAGAGTAGAACATAGGTAGCGACCTCTTCAACCTCAGCCATAGCAAATTCTTATTAGAATCATCACTAGAGGCAAGGGAAACACAAGCAAAAATAAACTATTGGACTTCATTAAGATAAAAAGCTTTTGTATAGCAAAGGAAATAATCAATAAAACTATAAGGCAACCTATAGAATGGAAGAAGATATTTGAAATGACATATCTGATACAGGGTTAGTATCCAAAATCTATTAAAAAAAAAACCTTGCCAAACTCAACATCCCAGTGAAGAAATGGGCAGAAAACATGAGTAGACACTTTTCCAAAGAAGACATACAGATGGCTAACAGACCCATGAAAAGATGCTCAACATCATTCATCATCAGGGAAATACAAATCAAAACCATGGTGAGATACCACCTCACACCTGGCAGAACAGCTAAAATTAACAACACAAGAAAAAACAACAGGTGTTGGCGAGGATATGGAGAAAGGGGAACCTTCTTGTACTGTTTGTGGGAATGCAAACCGGTGCAGCCATTCTGGAGAAATGTTTGGAAGTTCCTCAAAAATTTAAACACAGAACTTCCCTATGGTCTAGCAATTGCACTACTAGGTATTTACCCAGAGGATACAACAATACAGATTCAAAGGGGCACATGCACCCTGATGGATATAGCAGCATTATCAACACTAGTCAAACTATGGAGGGACCCCAAATAATTGTTGACTGATGCAGAGATAAAGAAGATGTGGGGTGTGTGTGTGTGTGCGTGTGTGTGTGTATAATCTCATCCATCAAAAAGAATGACATCTTGCCATTTACAACAACGTAGATGGAGCTAGAGTGTATCATGCTAAGTGAAATAAATCAGTCAGATAAAGACAAATATCATGTGATCTCACTCATACATGGAATTTAATAAAGATAACAGAAGGACGTATAGGGAGGGGAAAAAGAAAAAAAGAGAGAGCAAAACAAGCCATCAGTGACTCTTAATGATGGAGAACAAACTGAGGGTTGATGGAGGGTGGGGGATGGGCTAGATCGGTGACGGGTATTAAGGAGGGCACTTGTTTTAATGAGCACTGGGTGTTGTATATGAGTGATGGATCACTGAATTCTACTCCAGAAATCAATACAGCACTATATGTTAACTAACAAAATTTAAATTAAAAACAACAACAACAACACTGAAACATAGCTGCCTTAAGCTGCCACTGTGCAGAGTCTGTGGAGACAGGGACTTTCTATTTGAAGGGGCTGCCGGCATGGCAGGTACCATGATTAACAAATTGAGTTACTATAGAATCTCTAATCCCTCCTTTATGTATAATCTAATGATTACTGCTTTCATAACAATGACCTAGAAGCAGAAGATCTGAAGCTCTTCAATATCCTCATAAAAAATTAAACTATGCTCAGCAGAGTTTTGGTGTTAAGCATATTTTACTGTATTCTAATATTTTAAAAGTTGGTAATTTCTCTACATCATTATATGGTAAGTCTTAATTACCCCAAACTATTTCTATTAATTCCCAACAAAGAGTGATTATTGCTGTAATGAGAAATCTTGGAGGTTTGGAGGCAAGTTCTCTCCCTCTGCATTCCCTCAGCTGTGAAATAATGGATAGCAAAAGTTGCTACATATTGTCTTATGGATCTTTACTGCGCATGTGTGTTTCCCCACCTTTGAATAGTTGTTAAGAGCCGGTAAAAATTTCTGTTGATCTACAGTCAATTGTCAAAATGTGTAATATAAAGCAAAAACTTTCCAGCAGAATGCTTGATCTATTAAGCAATGAGGAACTTCCTTTAGAAATAAAGTCAGACAAGTAGGAAGAATATCTGGGATATTCTTATGTCTCAATTCAGTCATGATTGACTAATGTGCAAATAATTTGATCATAATGCAATTAAAGTCTAGAAGTAAATACTTTCCAATTCTTACTACTGTTAGACACACTTACCTTCTTCACTTTAAGTCATATTTACTGTCACCTGTAACATCATCATAAATCTAAATTGCAGTGACTACTTGATGAAAGAGCAATGGAAACTATAGGACTTAGGACCATGCATTGTAGAATTCAGGTAATAGTACAAAAACCTTTTTTGAGTAGTTTTAGGTACTTTGAGATGGTCAAAATGAATTGGTTAAGTCTGTTTGGGAAATATAGCTACTCTTTCTGATATTTTTCATAATTTAGAAGATAAACTATATGACAGAGATGTCCTTAAACACCAAAAAATGATATCCAGTTGGAGGATTGGACTGGTAGACTGGAGGTTAGTTAGCAGGGAATCTATTAATCACCTACTGTGTACCATGCAGTGTGCTATATGTGTGAAACATTTAGTATGCTCATTTTCAATGAGAAAGTTGCCTTAAATACTACCTAATGTCACACAATTCCTGAATGAAAGACCTAGAATTCAAAACCAGGTGTGATTCTTTGATTCATGTCCAAAGTTCATAATCTTTGATGACATGATGCTGTTTTACTTTGACTCCTTTGTGATATTCTTCCGCTCCTCTATGTTTTTCAGCTAATGATGACTTCTTCAACTTTTTAATGATAGTTTCAGTATTCTAGCAGGTGCAGTCTGTGTGGGCTGGTGAGGAAGGATGAGATGGAAAAGTAACTTAGCTATAGCCTTTTGTTCTATCAAAAGACTCTCAAAGGTCTTGGTTTTGAATGTAAGAAAAGGAGCATGGGTATTTGCTATTTTAGGCCCTCTTGCCATGATTGGTGACTGTAGAATAGGAAGTAAATTAGTAGAACAGCTGAATAAAGCTGTGACCTTGAAATGAAGGTATTTTTCCAGTGGGATACCCAGATCAGTTTCTATATTATCTCAGAGATGCGCACTAACTTCTAATCATATTTACAGTTTAGATTTTATGGCATACACTATGCGAGAAACTGTGGCATAAATAAGGAAATTAAAGATCAGTAGGGTTTAGGAAAATGAAGCAAAGCCACATAATAACCCATTGGTTTAGGGGCAAAGGCTCTTTAATTTTTTAAAAATAGAACTTAGGTTAATTAGAATGAAGCCCATAAGGCTAAATGCATTGACCACTATACAAGTTCAATTTTATTCTACTTTAATTATAGTTATAACTAAAATTATAAATACTTCTTATAAAATTATAAATAATTAAAGTTATAAATAAATAAAATTATAAGTAATTCTTAGTTTTACCTTTTAGTTTTGTTAACCCTATATTTTACAACAAATTTCCAGTGTCATTCAATAAAGATATCTAATTACATTTTCTAGTGTTAAGCTTAATTGTAAAATTTCAGAACAATAAGGGACATTGGGAAATCATGTAGTCTCTAGCTTTCAAACTGATTTATTGCCTTAGGCAAGGATATTCAGCTCTGATATGGTAACATTCCAGGGTGATTCCAGTGATCTAAAAATTATGAAAACAAAATCTAAAAAGTAAATATATCCTTGAGTTTTCAGTTGGTTGATATAAAAAATAAGTAAATCAACTTGATCTGAATGTCATTAACAGAATACTTTAAACAGTGAGAGAACGTGCATTCTTTTCAAGTGCACATGAAACATTCTCTAAGAGACCATATGCTGGACTATAAGATAATTCTCAACTGCTTTTTTTTTTTTAAAGATTTTATTTATTTATTTGACAGAAAGAGAGATAGTAAGAGAGTGAATACCAGCAGTGGGAGCGGGAGGGAGATGGAGGCTCTCCGTTGAGCTGGGAGCCCAAGCGGGGCTCAATCCTAGGACCCTGGAATCATGACCTGAGCTGAAGGCAGACACTTAATGACTGAGCCACTTAGGGGTCCCAATTCTCAACTACTTTTAAGGGATTAAAATTATGCAGTTTGTTCTATGATAACAACTGAATTAAATAAGTTATCAATAACAAAATAATCTTAAGAATCCTAAAATATTTGGAAATTAAAGGATAGACTCTAAAAGTCACATGGGTCCAAGAAGAAAAAGCAAGGGAAATCAGCAAATAGAACTGAAATGTTAATGAAAATACAGCATATCAAAATTTTTGAAATACAGCTAAAACAGGACTTAGACATACATTTACCTTTAAACACTAATATTTAAAGAGATTTAAATTCAGCGAACTCTATTTCCACCATCAGAAGCTTGAAAAAGAACAATCAAAAGTAAGTAGAAAATAATAAAGAGAAGAGATTAATAAAGTAAAAATCAGACAACCATTAGATAAAATCAATAAAACTGAAGTCTAGTTTTTTGAAAAGACCAATAGAGTCAATAAACCTCTGGCCAGACTATAAAAAAGTGAGATAAATCACCAATAACAAGATTGAAAAAGAGGATATTACTACAGATTTTATAGGCTTTGAGAAGATAAGCGGTACTTATGAGCAATTTTGTGCCAACAGATGTGACAACATAGATGCAATGGCTGAATCCTTGAAAGATACCAATTACTAAAATGAACTAAAAGAAATAGAAAATCAGAAGAGATATATATCTAAGTGTATCAAAGAACTTGAATTCATAAACAGAAAACCTGCTTCAGAAAAACTTCAGACCCAGATAGTTTCATTGGTGAATCCTATAAAATCTACAAAGGAAATATTCCAAATCTTACAAAAACTATTTTGGAAAACAGAAGTAGAGGCTAAACTCCATTTATGAGGCCAGCATTACTCTGATACCAGAACCAGACAACATTACAAGGAAAGAAAACTGATCAGCATCCTTTATGAGCACAGATGCAAAAAAAATCTTTAATAAAATATTAATAAATAAGTAAAATGCTAGAGTCACTCAGCGGGGTTATACTGTAAATGCTAATCCTACTTACACCCAACCTAGCTAAATGAGACATCTAAGTTTGTACAAAACTTAAAAAAAACCCAACTGAAGTTTATTAGACATAAAATTACCTACTTTTAAATAAATCTATAGGTTTACCAACTTATAAAACATCATAATACAATTCTTGTTTAGTTATTCCTATATATATGTATATATACATATACATATACATATATATGTATATAGTCCCTTGTTTTTCTAGAACCTTTCCATTACATGGGAATTGTGCCCTATTTGGCAAAAGTTTTCATAACTGAGAAGTGAAGGGAAGTAAAAGAGTAAAAAAATTTTAGTTAGCATTGGCTTTCCTGGCTTAGAATAAGTTTTCTATTTAAGGCCAGACTTGGAAAAAATACAAATATTTTAAAATTGAAAGCATAATGTTTGCCCATGGTATAAAATTTATGTAATATAAATAAGCCAATCCCATGCTTGGAGAAAACCATTATTAAGTTCTTGATAAAACAGCTCTACTCTGATTTAATAATAGATATGTCCAAGCAAAAAGAACCAGAGAGAATCAATAATTTGTGAGTTCTACCTTGGGCAAAATGATTGTAAGACTTACTACTTTGGGGCCTCAGTTACCTCATCTATAGAATGTGGGGACTCAATTAGATATTTTTTATCGTCTCTTTATGGTTAACTTTAAGTATATACAAATCTAAGGGAAATTTCACAACTCTTTAAAGCATAGAAATAAAAGTAAAGTCCACACTAAACAGAAGGTGGCAGTGTTGTTGAAGAAAAGGGTTAGATTTTAATCCTGGTAAATGCAGGTGGATTGTGCAAATACAAGGTGTTTGTACTTTGGTAAAATTAGTGCTGTAGCAAATTAGTGACAAACCACTAATTTAGCAAGATTAAGATATCCTGTTACAATAGTTACGTTTTTCTGAGGTTGATAACATCATTATACATGACGTTGCTTTACTGTGAAATGCGACAGAATCAAATGTGATCACCTAGCACTCGTGCAAATATAGAAGTCGTGCTAAGCTCAGAGCTTTCGAGTGAATAATAATTACTGTTATATTGGTTTCAGGTATTTTGAAAGCATTTGCCTGGCTATTATTAAGTGACAACTTCCCCATACATATTTGCAATTTGGCATGGCTATTTTTAGTGAAGCAAAGTTTTTCTTTTTTTTTCCCCCAACTTTTTGAAATGAAGGAGCATTCAAGCATATATATTTTAATGTGCTTTAGATAGATTATCTTTAACACTTGGTAGTGGAATTTAATAACTCATGCTTTGTTCTATCTTAAACTTAATCAGAGTTTGACGCTTATGCTAGACTTAAGATATGAAGTTAAATTTATGATCTATTGTTTATTTATCAACATACTAGAAGAATATTGTTCAAGATAGCAACCTATTGTAAGGGCATTTGTAAAGTCAAGATTTTTGTTCACACTGTTTTAATATATTTTACTTGGGTCAGGTACAGTCTTCCTCTCAGGTTCCTAGATTAAGTATACTACCTTTTATTGGGATACGCCTCTCCTCTCAGCATTTCTTGGAATATCTTCTATATGGAACAATCTTCCAACCCAAGCTGTCTTTCTGTCCTTCTGAAAGTTTTTGAGAAATATTAAATTAAGATTCAATTAAATGAAGATTCAATTAAAAGAAGTATGCAGATTATATGTTAATGCCAACACTCATAAAACCCTTTCCTCAGAGGGGTGTGTGCATGTGTAATTTCCACAAAGCTCACATGCAAAAGGGAGAGATCAGTGTGGGAGAGTAGGAGGGCCTCTCCAGGGGTGGAAGTCAAAGCCTTCAGCCCTTGTACCGCTGAGCTGCCACCTTCTATGCTTGTCAACCTGCTCCCCAATTACTATGGCTCCTGTAGCAGGAAGGCAATAATTCCAGTTTAGGTAACACTCTCCTCCTTCATGAGGCCAACTCCTCTCTTTGGCTATTATTTTATAGAAAGAGTCACTCCATATCCTTATACCTTGGTTTTTCCATCCCCAATCCCATTAGTCTAAACTGCATATTCCCCTATCTGTGGTACATTCCTATATTGTATTAGGAGCTGCCCTTACTGCCTCAAATCTCCAGTGGCGGCAACAGTCATGGTGACCTTCTTGTCTTTCCTCCATTATCTGCTTCTGTCTCAGGACTTTCTTTTTTTTTTTTTTTTTAAAGATTTTATTTATTTATTTGACAGAGAGAGAGAGAGCACAAGTAGGCAGAGAGGCAGGCAGAGAGGGAGAGGAGGAAGCAGGCTCCCCGCTGAGCAGAGAGAGCCCGATGTGGGGCTCGATCCCAGGACCCTGGGATCATGACCTGAGCTGAAGGCAGAGGCTTTAACCCACTGAGCCACCCAGTTGCCCTCAGGACTTTTTTTTTTTAAATTGGGATTTAATTGAGATAACGTTACTTTCAGGTATACAATATGATGATGCAATGTTTGTGTATATTATGAAATGATCACCACAATAAGTCCAGTAACATCCATCCCCGTACATAGTTATAATTTTTTTTCTTGTGATGGAAACTTTCAAGATCTACTATCTTAGCTGCTTTCAAAAATGCGATAAACACAGTATTATTAACTGTAGTCACCATTCAGTATATTACATCCTTATGACTTACTCATTTCATAACTGTACATGTTAAGATTTTTATAATTGTTGTTCCCTCTGTCTAGAATGTTCACCCTTTGATAATCACATGTCTAATTTCCTCCCAAATCTTTTTCTTCCAATGTCACTCTTTCTGCGAGGACTTCCCTCATCAACCTATCTGGAGTTGTTATTCATTCCCCTTTCTCCATTTTATTCTTCTCCATAGTGCTACCTACCTTCCAATAACTACATAACTTACCTAATGATTTTGTTTATTGCTTGTCATTCTATACTAGAATGTAGACTCTATCAGGGCAGGAATTTGTGTCTGTTTTATTTATTGGTGCATTTTCAGTGCCTGAGACAAAGGAAGTATGCAATAAATATTTGTTAATGGAAGATATGATCGAATTTCCTCGATGGAATTTTCCAAACAGAACATTTTTCTTCTTTTATTTTATTTGAAATGATAGAAGTAACACAAATGCAGTGAGGCAGCATACATGTTTTAAAATGTGATGGATGTTTTAAAAATATTTCATGAAGATTCTTTGTGTTTATAATGCAACCAAAGACAATTTACAGAAAAATATGTCACTATAAGACATGAGTTAATAACCTGCTGTACAGGCTTAATAATTGAGTCTTCAAATGCAGATTGAGGCCATCTTAAATCTTTTTGCATCTTCTCATGATGAGTTTATTATTCTTTATTCACTGTTTCTTCTAGTAGACAACAAGGATTGCTTAGCTGGCAAGTCACTAGACAATGTTGTCAGGAGGTGCTGGCTATTCTCACTCCCTTCCTTTCCTTCTCCAGGCCAATCTTGAAAAGTGTGAGAGGCACAACATTTTCTACAGATCACTAGTCAAAGCGCTTTGTCTGAGATGTTTGTCTAGGTTATGTATTTAAAAGCCAAGAAGATATGGTCTGTGTTCACAATGGAATATTACTCAGCCATCAGAAAGGATGAATACCCAACTTTCTATCGACATGGATGGGGCTGGAGGAGATTATGCTGAGTGAAATAAGTCCAGCAGAGAAAGTCAATTCTCATATGGTTTCACTTATTTGTGGAACATTAGGAATACCATGGAGGATATTAGGAATAGGAAGGGAAAACTGAAGGGGAAGAAATTGGAGTGGGAGACAAACCATGGGAGACCGCGGACTCTGAGAAACAAACTGAGGGTTTTAGAGGGGAGATGGGTGGAGGGATGGGTGAGCCAGGTGATGGGTATTAAGGAGGGCATGGATTGCATGGAGCACTGGATCAAACACTGAATCATGGAACACTGCATCAAAAACTAATGACGTACTGTATGGTGACTAACATAACATAATGAAAATAAAAATAAAAATAACAAAATAATAAAAATAAAAACAATGCAAGTTAAGATATTATACTTAAAAGTATTCTGATTGCACTTTATCTGTTGAACTAGAAAGCAAGTTTTCATATGCTCAGAATGAAAGTGGACAACCCTCTTTTTTTTATAAACATAATTTATAATTTAGCCTTATTTCAAAATTCCTCCCCGCCCCCACCACCCTTTCTCTTGAACAGAATTTTCCAGGCTTCACATGTTCAAATTTTCCTCATTAAGGATCAGTTCAAAGGCTATCCCTTTTTTCTATTTATCTCTTTATTTCTTTTTATTCCTTCTCTGTCTTCTTTCCACAACCAAAGCATTTTGACTCTATCTGCATTAAATGTTAGTTAGTCTTGCATTTCAAGGAGCTTACAGGCCAGCAAAAAGGTAAGACGTATATGCTACTAACTATGACACTGCGCAGTGGTTGATTGGTATATCCTTTTAAATAATCATATAAAGTCCTGTGAGCATTTAAAGACAGAGCCATGGCTTCTGACTGATCCAGCCTGGGCCCTTCAGGAATGGATGGACAGAGATGCACTTGAGGAAGATTAAACTAAACCAGCATGAATGTAGGATGGTTAAGGGGGAAGAGACTATAAACAAGGAATTGAGTGTGACAGTTGAATGAAGACATGATCACAACAACAGCAAATGAGAAAAGAAGAGAGTGGGATGGCTGACAGGGCTGAGCTAGAAATGACAGGACCAGAGGACTGACTGGCTGAGAAAAGGACAGAGGTGTAGCTGTGTCTAGGTTGTTGAGAGGATGGCACTCATGAGCCAAAATACATGTGCAGTTTTCCACATATGCAGAAAGAGGAGCTTTTACTGGACAAGGGAGGAAATGTTGAGTCTGAGATGGTTTCAGGAGTTCATCAAAGAGTCAATCTCTAGTAGGTTATTGGATGCAACATGTTGGATTCATGAATAGCATTATGTGAGCAGCTTAAAGTGAGGAGTGGAGGCTGAAATCTTTCATTTTCACCTTTCATCTTTACAGAGCGATAGCACAGTGCTGAGCACACTATACATAGTTCAAGAAAACCATATTGACTGACACTGCATTTTACTTTAGAAGCCAGGTTAGGGGGAAGAAGGTATTAGCCTAACTCTAAAATTTCTGATTAAAAAAAACCCCAAGCCTCTGAAGTGCCCTTCATTGGCTAGCCTGAGGTTTGAAATTCTCTCCCCTTAAATCCCTTGAGCTACTACAATGTAGCTGGATATTAACATGTAAATGATGGCTGGGTGGTTACATTAAAACATTAAGCCTTTATTAGTTAACATATTCCTTAAATGAATGTATCAGATCCTTAGAAGACACTTGGTCCTCAGGGAATAAGAGAAAGGACAGATACTTTGAGAGGGGAGGAAATGAGAAGGGATATTGTCAAGGGTCAGTGAGTGGTCCAGTACAAAGGTGAATTTGGGGCAGACGTGAGGCAGCGGCTGGACAGAAGAAGGTGGGCAGGCAAAACCCAACAGATGTTCACCATGCTGAATGCTGACCATGATGAGTGAATTTAATTTGTAGTGTCATTTGTCCTCACTTAAAAAAAAATGGAAATTGCTGTATAACAGTGAATATGAGGTGAGAAGTCAGGAGACCTGGCTGCCCACCCCTAACTCGTTATAT
The DNA here is from genome assembly GCA_004024625.1 of Mellivora capensis. Taxonomy (NCBI): domain Eukaryota; kingdom Metazoa; phylum Chordata; class Mammalia; order Carnivora; family Mustelidae; genus Mellivora; species Mellivora capensis. The sequence goes on from PISX010017495.1 coordinate 29,838, forward strand.
TGCCTGAGGCAATCTTTCAACCTTCCAGTACCTCTGTGTGGAAAGAGGCTTTGGATCCAGAAAAATCTGAAAGCTTGGCTCTTTCATTTACTAGCTGTGTGCCCTTAGAAACTGTACTTAACCTTGTTGATCCTTAATTTCCATCTTTGTAAAATGGAAATGTCATTACTTCATAACTTTTTTAAAAGGATGAATGAAATGACAAATATATGACATAATTGGCTAATACTGGGATTTCAGTAAATGTTATCCTCTTTCCCCTTTCCCTGTCTTCATTGCCTGAATCTATGTAATGACAGAACTGGACTACATGTACTGTACATACCCCTCCCCTTGCTTTTTTTTTAAATGATTCTATGAATTCTTGAAATCCTTCCTCCCACTTTCCTGCCAAATTTTCCAAGAATCATAAATTAATGCTGCCAGGAAAATGATTCAAATAAATGACTTCCTTCCTTCCTGTCTCTCTGGGATGGTGGTGGTCCCTCTGTTACCCTTCCTTTCCTTTCTCTCTCTCTCTCTCTCTGTGTCTTAGGTCTTCTAAAGGGAGACTGGGGGTCTTTCAAAATTATACTAAATAATCATGTGTGAAAACAAGGCTATTTTTTTTTAATTGGCCAACACATTAGCACAGATATTGGTAGGAGGAAATAAAATTAGAATTCCTTAGTTTTGGTGATGGTGATTCAGCATTCGTGTACTATTTTCTGGGGAAAAAATACCCTTGATATTCCCTGAGGAGTCAAGGAAATGGGTCCTTATGATAATCCACACAAATACCAGGAACTGCTGAGGCCATTTGTGGGGATAGTGGTCGAGCAGAGGTGTTCAGAGATTGCCTGGTACAATGAATATGAGACAAGTGCTTCATGAAGTTTCCAAGGCCATACTTGATTCTTCTAGGCTACCTATCTGACTCAGGGACGGGGTTTTCCACTGTCTGGTTCAGACTCTTGAATCCCAGCTGTTAAAATTTGGGTTGAAGTGAGCTCCCTGCCAGAATTTTTTTCTATTCCTTGGAACAGTTATGCTTTTGTTTTGTCCCTCAAGTATTCTGTGGTGGGCGCTTTTTCTTCTTATTATTCTTCCTGCTCATTCCTTGGCCTTTTCTGTTCTTATTTGAACAGGAATTCCGTTTTTCTTTGGTTCACCTCAAGTAAGGCTCCAACCTGAACCCCTTTTATGAGTAGAAAAGAGTTCTTTTCTGTGTTTTGCTCTAAGACTTGCCCATTGACAATACTCAGGATCCTCACCTGGAACCCAGGTTGACCTATTGTGTGCTGGGTGAAATTGGCAATGGATCTTAACAAGATACCACCAACATAACAGAAAGGAAGCCAGTCCTCTTTTTCTGTAAGTTAACTTGCTATTCCAAGAATAATATTTTTCATGTTTGTACCTGAAAACCAAAAGAAGAATGTAACTTTCTGCTATTATTTAGTCATTCTCTGATTCAATCAATTAATTTGTGAGGAACTCATCTGAAAAGGTTGGTAAATAGGACTTGATCTACTGAGACTTCTGTATAGACTGTCTGGAAAGAGGATGATGCTCCAATTCACCTAAAATCCCTATTCTGGGCTCAAACTTTTCATTAACTAGGACAAAGTTTCTCCTGGACAAAAAAATCATCTGTGCTTTTTCCCCCCACCAAAAAGTTCAAAGTCTTGTAGCAGCATCAGAAAATATTCTGAGTATCATCCGTGTCATTAATTTCTCATGCAGTAGAATGATACCTATTGCTATTATAAGTTATTTCCCTAAAATTTAATGGACTTATTTCTGAGAACAGAGATGATAAAGATGATTACCCTTAGGGAATAAGAGCAAAGAATTCATATATTTGGATTGATCCAGAGTTGGCTTTTGTAGAATAAAGAAGACCAGGAGGGAATAGAGCTAAGGAAATATTGAGGATTGAACTGAAGGTGTATAGTGATGAAGCTTTAGCTCAAAAGGGAGCTAATAGATTGGAAATAACTGAGAAAGGGCTGTTATGGAGGAACCAGAGGTTTCAGTGAGGTAAAGAATTAGATACACTATGCTAAGGTAGTGAATAAGTTGTACAGTCAGGAGGTGTTGGTCATTCAGTAAAGGAATTTAAGATTTCTGAGGGAGTAAATGAGAAGGCCTCCATGACTACCTGTAGACACTTTGAGAGAGGAACTTCAGTAGCTAAGACTGGAGACGTAGGGTGGGGCCAGACTGAAGGTCTTGTATGCCTCTTTAAGGAGCTTGAACTACATCTGAAGGCAGCTGAGGTGTAGCAGTGAAGATCTTTATACTCTGGGGTGATGGGACCAACAGTTGCTTTTAGGGTCAAGTATGTGAATGCTTAAAGGATGGGGGACATTGCAGGCAGAAGACCAGTTCAAAGGTTATTTCATCAATCCCTTTGACAGACAAGGAATGGTTGGTCTAAGGCAGAGATTTGATTTGGGAAGCTTTTCTGTGATAGAACTAATGAATTTTGGTGACTCATTGGGATGTCATTGGTAAAAGAAAGGGAGGAAGCACAGAATATCCCCAGGATTTTACATTTGGAGTATCACCATTAACTGAAGTAGAGAAAAAAAGAATAGGTTTCAAAGAGGGGTGGGGTGGGACAAAACTAAAATAAGGTTTAGTTACAGTATGCGAGGAGACTCTGTGAAACATAAAGATGGATGGACCTGTGTTTCAGGAACTTGAGAGAGACTGAGGCTGGAGATGAAGATTTGAAACTCATACCCTACATAGACGGTAGCTGAGATCATAAAGGGAGGGGAGGTGGTGTGAAGGGAGAAGAGGACTTCATATGTAAACATGAGAACTGCTAAGAGCAGAGGTAGAGGCGAGTTAGGAGAGAAGATGAGCAGAGTGGGAGGAGGAGAAGCAGAAGTAAATGGGGTTCTGGAGAGCAATGAAAGAGACAATCAGCATCTTAAATATTGCAGAAGAGCAGGAATGGCAAAGACAGAAATAGGGCTGGCTTTAGCAATTGGAAGGTGACTGGTTATTATAATTAGAGCAATTTCAGGGAGGTAGTGAGGCAGTGAATTGAGGAATATACTTATACTGAGAAAAAGTAGATAGTGAAGATAGAACTCACCTCTGAGAAGTTTGGGGATAAAGTAGGTGTACAGCAATAGAAAAGGAGGACCTCTGATGAAAAGAATTGAAGGACTCAAATACCAAATGTCTTAACATTGCAAAGGCTATGAGAGAGTCTTCTTATAGCTGTGTCTTCCTGGGCTTGAACTAATGTAACAGTTATGACTTGGGGGACATGAATTTGATCTTTGGAATGTCTAAATCTGTTTACCAGTAAGCTGTATTATAGTCAACTCTGCTGGATATTATTTTAAAGAATTTAAAGCTATTCCTTTTGTTTTCCTCATCCATCTGCAAACATTTCTTTTTTTAAATGCAGAGTCAGTCTATGAGGACATTTCACAGCCTGTGGCAGACACAGGCTCTGAGAACTTCTCTTCCATGGACTGTTTCCAAGTCTCCCCTAGTTCTCTGAGACCCTCTGGGAGTGAGTTTCACTGTGCATGAGGAGTCAGACATCTTTAGTGCTTTTGGTTGTTATTTCCTTGATACAGATGGACCCACAGCCTTCTGTGGAATTCCTGCCCTAATCTCTTTGATGAGTGACATATTAGCTATGAAGACTATTTTCAAGTTATTGTTTTAATAGACCTTTTCCATCAGGCGCAAATAAACCATGACTACTTCACACTGGTTGGAAGACAGATTTAGAGTTAATGGGAGAGCACTACTAAATAGCAGTATAATACGTGGAAAATTTACCTCCTTTTAATGTCATATTTCTTTCTAAATGGCTCTGATGAGTGGTTTTTTAGAAGGCTCATGAAAGTAGCAGAGTATTTAAAAAGTTAAAGCTTTATGACAGGTTTCAAAAATATCTGAAAGTCAGTATATATGTTCAAACTTAATACTTCCATATCATAATACCCATAATAGATTTTAAAAACTTTTCTTGGCAATTAAAAAATTAACTATTGCTAAAGAGATATTAAAAAAAAACCTTAAAACCAAATGAAATGTGTCAAGATTATTAGGTAGAAGCTGAAAATGAGTATGTGGGTTGGAGAATAAGGGTAGACTTTTTATTTAAAGCTATCTAGAATTTAGACAATGTGAAATTACTAATCAGTGTAATTCTCTCCTGTGGCAACCAGGAGAAAGAATTCTCCTTCCATTTCCTTCAGTGGTTGGGAATCTAACCACTGTCTTTGTGCTTATGACACTGTGACCTCTAAAACCATGGAAGACAAGGGTAGCACTAAATGCAATTTTGGACCAGGTAAAATTTGTTTTCAGTACCTTCAGGTCTTCCTTTCTCTCCTCTCTCTCAGGGCTCTCAGATTTTTCCTGGCTCCTTGCCCTGCCTAAACCTTCTCTTAGAGAAGGGTCAGCAAAAGCGATGTTTAGTTTAAATTGAAGTTTGCCTATGTTTTACCTCTTCTAAAGGAATTTATAAGTTTTATTTCTAATTATTGTATGAAAGGATTTGTGTTCTATCAGATTTTCAGGCATTAGTCAATGGATGGAAAGGTCTTTACAGGGGAAAATGGGCTTCTTGGTATATCACATAGATAGTAGCTTGCCATAAACATCTATGCAAGACCAGCATGGTTTTAACAAGTGGGCTGAAAGTGTGACTGTGTATTTATCATGTGCATAAGATAAGTCACATATATGTGAATGTTGGAACTGCTTACTCTTTTTGCTCACATCCTACTTAATCCTCAACCCACACAATCCAGCTTCTCTACCTCTTCACTCCCCTTAAAGTCATTAATGGCTCCTTAGTTATCCAATCCAGTAGACTTTTCTTTTTCTTGTGCTTTTTCATGTCCTGGCAGCAACATTTCGTATCAATAGCCAGTTCCTCCCCCTCTCTGTGGTGTCCATGGCTTCCAGTCCCTCCTTCGAATTCTTTTTTTTTTTTTTTAACATTTTTATTTATTTATTTGACAGACAGGTATCACAAGTAGGCAGAGAGGCAGGCAGAGAGAGGGGGGAAGCAGGCTACCTGCTGAGCAGAGAGCCCGATGTGGGCCCGATCCGAGGACACTGAAATCACAACCCGAGTTGAAAGCAGAGCTCAAACTAATGAGGCATGCAGGGGCCTCTCTCCTTGGAATTCTGCTGACTTACCTCACCTTTCCTATGACAGACTTCTGGGTCCTTTCTTCTGTCATCTACCTTCTAGCTGGGCAGATTCATTCATGTCCATCACTTGAACTGTGCAATCTGTCCTCTTCCTATCCAAATCTCTATCCTAACCTCCATGTGAAGATCCAACATCTGCACCTGCAAATTCCATAGACACCTCATGTGTCCTAATCTGAAGCCACAAACCTCCTTTTTTTGCCCTTATATATTATCTGTTCTAATCAAGATAGAAACTTCAACATTATTCTTGTTTCCTGCCTCTTTCTCATTTTTTTACTATCAATTACCAAATTCTGTCAGTTTGTGCTCCCAAATATGTATTTGAGCATACTGGCATTTCTATTTATTGTGACTACTGATTTATGTTAGGCACTTACCATCTCCAGCCTGGGGTTCTTACTCTGCTTTTCCTCTGCTCCAGGTTTGGTTTTGTGGCTATAGTGACCTTTCCAAACTTGAAATTAGTATTTGTCCCTTTGTCCTGGTTCTTTGTGTATCAACAGACTGAATAAAGACTGAATTCTGTAGTCAGACGTGACTGTTTTGTTTCCGTCAGCTGGTCCACTTTTCTCCCCTAGCTCTCTGACTCTCCACTCATATTTCACCCTTTTGCAACATCAGTCTCTTTGAAGCACATCAAGCAGGTGTTTTCATCCTCTGGATTTGGGCAGATGCCATTCCATATGCCTAGAATGCCCTCTCATCCTTCCCAGGGTAAGAAAAATCTCTTTTCCATTTATTTTTTCCTTTGTGAATTTTTGTCTGATACCTCCAGACAGACATGGGTCCTGTTTCTTTTATGTTCTCATTGTATCTTATACATACTCCTAATAATTCTGTTGTCATACTGTATTGTAATTGTTGGTTTATCAGACTGTCTTTCCACTAAACTCTAAGTTCCTTAAGGGCAGGGACTGCGTATTTACATATGTACCTGTGGTTTCTAGAATAATGTGTAGCATTTTCTTTTTTTCTTTCTTTCTTTTGTGTGTGTGTGTGTGTGTGTGTAGCATTTTCAAAAGATATTTATTCAATGAATGAATGTGTGAATTAATTTGAAATGCCTAAAAATATTTCTCTTTTTTCCCCCTAAAAGTGTTGGGGCCCTTAAAAGAGGCTCATCTGCTAAATTCTTCACCCTAATTCCTTTGTAGACGTTCTTTTTTTTTTTTCTTAAGATTTTATTTATTTATTTATTTATTTATTTATTTATTTATTTATTTGACACAGAGAGAGATACACACAGCAAGAGCAGGAACACAAGCAGGGAAAGTGGGAAAGGGAGAAGCAGGCTTCCTGCCAAGCAGGGAGCCTGATGTGGGGCTGGATTTTAGGACCCTTGGGTCATGACTTGAGCCGAAGGCAGACACTTAAGGACTGAGCCATGCAGAGGCCCCCTCCTTTATAGATATTCTTATGTTTTCTTAGAGTAATCATTTATACGATGTTCCCATTATATACTCTTAAATCACTCTAGTAGTTCCCGTTATGGAAACTCAGAAATGAGATACAAACCACAAAAGGGCAGTGATAAGGAGGAAAGGTAAACTCCAAATATAGCTCTACTTTTTTTCTAAAGGAAATAACATTTGAGCTTATTTTAAGAGTATCATTGTGATCACAAGGTACTGATTTAAAATACCAGAGAAATATTCTAATTTATTTGGTCTTTCCAGTTGGCTGGCACTAAATATTTAGAAAGTGATATTTCGTCAGAATGATTTCCTTTTTGGTCCTAATATTTAATTCTTCAGCAAAGGTAACATAACACATTGGCACCCTTTTTATGCAATTACAGGTCTGGGAGCTGGGAAGTGTTCTATAGTGTTCTCTTGATCAACATAGAACACGTTACAGAGAATAGTTATTGAGCAGTTCCTACCAGACAGGTACTGTTTTTAGTTGCTTTCATATATTAATTCATCCTGTGAGGTATGCACTATTATTATTTTTTAAATTTTATTTTATTTTTCAGTGTTCCAAGATTCATTGTTTCTGCACCACACCCAGTGCTCCATGCAATATGTGCCCTCCATAATACCCACCACCAGGGTCACCCAACCTCCCAAACCCCTCCTCTCCAAAACCCTCAGTTTGTTTCTTAGAATCCACAGTCTCTCATGGTTTGTCTCCCCCTCTGATTTCCCTCGTCACTTCTCCTCTCCATCTCCCCGTGTCCTTTGTGTTATTCCTTATGCTCCACAAATAAGTGAAACCATATGATAATTGACTCTCTCTGCTTGACTTATTTCACTCAGCTATAATCTCTTCCAGTCCCGTCCATGTTGATACAAAAGTTGGGTATTCATCCTTTCTGATGGAGGCATAATACTCCATAGTATATATGAACCATATCTTCTTTATCCATTTGTCCATTGAAGGGCATCTTGGTTCTTTCCACAATTTGGCAACTGTGGCCATTGCTGCTATGAACATTGGGGTACAGATGGCCCTTCTTTTCACTACACCTGTATTTTCGGGGTAAATACCCAGTAGTAGGTATGCACTATTATTATCCCTCATTTTACAGATGAGGAAGCTGAGGCATAGAGAAGTAACTTGTTTAAAAGCACAGAATTTTTTTAAAAAAGTATAGAAATTAAGTGGTAGAATCGGGATTTGAACATACCTAGTTCAGTCTGTTCATATGATATATGAGAAAACTAAGATCCATCAAAGGTCTTAATTACAAGAGGCAAGAGTCCTACATTTTTGGCTTCTGGTAGTATATTAGCACTTTTTGATTTATTAAGGGTATGTGTTGCAAATAGTAAACCATTGGAAATAGTCCTTTCCCATAGCCAGTGTTAGCTTTATTCAGTGGTTGTTCATAGCAAGAGAAATTTTCTTTGGAAAATTCTCTTTAATTCAGAATCAGAAAAAAATCTCAGATAAAACACACATACCCACACATAACTACACACACACTTGCAATGAACATTCTCAATCAAAGTGAGTCCCTTTGATCATTGTAGGATATAGAACAGGCCAGAATATCTAACTACACCCATATAATCAGTATAACAAAATGCAAGAATATACTGATTATTACTTGAGATTTGCTTTTAGAATTATTAAAATTTAACTTCAATACTATTTAATATCCAGTTTTTCTCTAGTTTTAATATAAAAGTTTGAATCCCCAAGTTCTTGGCCTCGTTTTGGGAAGCAATGGACCCATATGGGACTGCACATGTTAAGTTGCTATGGTTGTGATTTGCAAGGCTCATGAAGAAAGCTATTTCACTGTTTTCTGTGGGGATTACAGAAATAATTGTCACACTGGTTTTTGTATCTTTAAATTAGAAGTTCTTGGTAGTGGTGGGCTATTCTTTTAGCAGCATGTTTCTGCTTATTGAAAAGCTTTGCTGAACACAATATACCCACTTTGCTATGTAAATAAAGACATTCTTGTTGGAATAATGAAGTTCATGGGATGCCTCTTCTGGTAGGCCTATCTGTCAATCTGTGTTTAGTTGACTTTCTCGGCCCACCCATTCTAATTACTGCTTTTTAGTCTCCTAGAATGGGGATCTAAGAAGGGGATTTGTTACAATTGGGTTATTTAAATAGAATTTTCCAAATATACAGTATCTCCTCCTCAGATCACAAATTCACTCCCCCATTCCTTCCTACTTGCTTTAGATAATAACTCGTGGCAGGCTGTTTTTAAGAACTAAAGGGCAGGTTTCAAGCACCCTCAATTTATGAAATGGTGAGGGCCAGTCAGTAAACTGCATGTGTTTGGGATTATTACACTTTATTATAATTTCATTTTGACTGCCACTGAGTTTAAGAGTGTGAATTCTTTTTATGGAGATAACTTCATGAATGCTGAATGGCAGATATGCTGTCAGTCATCTGGCCATTTTGGGGACTAAAGTTTGGCTGACTTTTGACTAAATATGGGTCATATCCTAAATTTTTTTTTTAATCATCCAGTAACTTCATATAGAATCTATTTTTTTGAAAAACATGTTAAAATGTTAAATTGAAAGTATGGAGGAAAATATTACCTTGAAATGTAGCAGACCTGTGACATTATTTGTGTTGTTTAGTAAGGCAGTAGATATCTTTGCAATATCCCTGCCCTTGCCCTCTTGGCCAGTGACTCAGAGACAGCTTTTCAAAAGCTAAGAATATGGTCTATGTCCCATTAGTGCAGAGATCTCTACATATCTTCTTGGATATAAAAGCCTGCTGTCTCCTGTTGTGACTTATTTATAAAGGAAACACTGGAGGCAGAATTTCTTGCTTTGTAAAATGAATGGTTCTTTTTTATCTTCTCTTCTAAAGGGTTGCAAACTTTACATGGTTCATAATCCCTTTAAGCAGTCATCTTACCCTAATATTTTCCTTTCTCAATCTTCCTTTCTCTGCTGCCTTTCTTAAATCTATTATTGCCTGAATTTCTCATCACCCACTCATGTCAGTTCCTGGTAGATTGGCTTCCATTCGCATTCCCCTCTCTTGGGTCACTGATGGTCTCCTTATTGGCAAATCCAGTGAATATTTTTTTTGTATTTATGTCTTTCTATTCATGTATTCATGTCTCCATCTTGTCTCCACCTCCAACAAATTATTGATGTTATTGATTATTTCCCCATGTGCTTCTTTGTAGAAACAACAATAGTAATAATGATTAATGAAATTATTGATGATAAATGTACTTACAAATTATATAATAGGTACTTTTTAAAAAAAAGATTTTAATTATTTATTTATTTGACAGAGAGAGAGAGAGAGAGAGAGAGAGAGATCACAAGTAGGCAGAGAGGCAGGCAGAGAGAGAGAGAGGGAAGCAGGCTTCCTGCCAAGCAGAGAGCCCGATGTGGGACTCATCCCAGGACCCCTGAGATCATGACCTGAGCTGAAGGCAGCGGCTTAACCCACTGAGCCACCCAGGTGCCCTATAATAGGTACTTTTAACAATACTTATTGCTATTTAAATTCTTAGGACTGTAAAATTCTGGTTCCTCTATTTTCAAGTCAATTTTCTGTATCTTCTTTAATGACTCTACTTTCTTCTGTAATCTACTCTCTGCAGGCATTTTCCAATTTACTTAATCTAGAAATTTGAGAGTGACCTTGTTTTCTTGCTCTCTTTCTTCCCCCTCATAATTCCTCAGTAAACAAATATTTTGGATCTCCCTATGTGGTATCTTTCAAACTCAGCCCTTCCTTCTCATTGCTACTCTCCAATCTTAAGTGTTCAGCAACTCATGTCTGGACTTCCGCCTCCCAGTACAATCTACATATCACTGCTGAAGAGAATTCTCTATTCCACTAATATACACAGAAATAATCTGGACATGAAGTAAAGCAGTGGTGGTAAGAATGAAGTAGAACAAGAGATATTTAGGATTCACAGGGTTGGGTACTGGGAACACTGAGTTGGGATAGTGTTCCGGGCATCATTGTCTTGAGGACATTTGAAGTTATGGGAGAACATGAGGTCACCCTAGAAAGAGAAAGCTTGGGACAGAATTTCACTACTGAAGGACAAAGCTGATCTTTTTTTTCTCCAAGTAGTGCAGTTGGGACCCTTTATTCAAACAAACTCTTAACTGGATGTCAGTATGTGAAGCATATAAAAACAAACCTCCTTATGCCAAAGGCTAGCATGCTTGACCTCCCCCTGTTCTTGCTCTGTCACTGGTTGGGGCTCCTGAAGCACCACAGGGAAACTATGTGGTATGGAAAGAGTAGGGGTGAGTGAGGAGGAGAAAACATATTTATTGAGTATCTCTTTTGTCCTAGGCACTGTTCTAGGTACTTCCCATGTGAATGACTTATGATTATGATGATCCTGGGGAAGGTAAGTAGAATCAGTAACTACTCTTTTCTGAGCTATTAAAATTATTGCTAAGAGAACTCTTCCAAAAGCATTAAAAAAATCCTTCATTCCACTTGGAATGGGTCTGTGTACTTTCCAAATCACATACAAACATGGATAGGTTAAACCTGTTATACAAAATTGGTTGGTAGAAGCTGTTCAACTCTAGAAATGTAATGTATTCATTTCTTTTTCAGAAAATCTCTCCTGAAAATATAGACATTCCAGGTAACTCTTGGTGATAACCCCTATAAATATTATTAGGATAATTAGGATTATTTTACCAGATTCTTTTAGCACAACTGGCAAAGTCATCCTATACTCTCTCTTTTTTATTTTTAAGGGCCATAACTGATATATCACAAATGGTTCTTAGATGTGTGTTGTGTTTAATTTTAAAAGATTTTCTCTGCTTGATGACTCTAGAGGTTTTTGAAAACTAATAGTATAGAGAAATTTGTTTGGCAGCTTTCACAAGTAAACTGTTATCATCCTGGTATATATTTAAAAAGTTTTTCTTAACTTTTGTCAATGTATACTAGTAAAATTTTGTGTTATGTTCATAGTGGTACTGTAAGTTCCTTGGCTTTGTATTATTTTATTTCATCAGAATGTTGTATCAAAGCTTTAAAATGAAATTTCTAAAAAGAATTAGAGTTTTCCATGTGTTAAGTTTTAAATAAATTATGATTTAAAGTCCTCCCTTTATTATTATTTTTAAAAATATTTTATTGTTTATTTGACAGAGATCACAAGTAGGCAGAGAGGCAGGCAGAGAGAGAGAGGGGGAAGCAAGCTCCCTGCCAACCAGAGAGCACAATGTGGGGCTCGACCCCAGGACCCTGGGATCACGACCTGAGCTGAAGGCAGAGGTTTTAACCCCACTGAACCACCCAGGCGCCCCTAAAGTCCTCCCTTTAAATGCATTAATTCACTTTAATTATGTCTATCCTTTGTGAATACTTTATTAGACTTCTATAGATTTCCTTAAGGAAACTGTGTTTATAATTTTTAACAGAATAATATATTATGTTTTTTTAAGATCCTATGTTATAAGTCATGAACCAAACTCTTGTATATATACTTCATGCTTAGAGACTATAAGCATGTAAGTTGATGTTCATGTACATACTTAAATATTTAGGTCTTAAGTTTCTAAATTAACATTTTAAAACAGGGCTTTAAGAATTTCCATATCTGAGGAAATGTCCCTTCTATTGTGATAAGCAACAAAAACTGTTTTCAAATTAATTTTTCAGGTGAAAATTTAATTTTTCACATTTTAATGGGTTGTTTTGGAAATAAAATCTTTCCCATAATAAGAAGCAAAAATTACAAGCCCACTAAGATATACTAAGGGCTTTAGGGCTATCTCATTAAAGCAGCCAACGACCTAAGGTTTGGTTTTTTTTGTTTTTGTTTTTTTCTTTGTAAGAGAGTTAATGGACTGCCATTGTTCTCTTCATTGCTGGGACTATTGTGACCTGAATTAGGAAGGCTTTTGTACTTTCACCCTTTAATTTAATTAGATAATGATTTTGTAGTCAGGAGTTCCCTGGAGATAACAAATTTATTGATGCTGTAAATCAACCTCTGGATGCAATTTCATGTTGTTCATTTCATTGCTTGTGGACAGAGAGTCCACATGGAGTATGGGACAAATGTTAATTCTGCCAACTACTAAGTCTTCAGTGATCTAGGCCTATCTTGAAACAAATGATGGAAAGGTTGGGATAGGAGGCTAAATGCATGAAGTCCTGCAGAGATGTCCTGCATTTCATACAATTAAATATGTTAAGATATTGGGTACTAGAATATTTAAATAAAGTAAGTCAAATGAATTTTTTGTTTTCTCAGTGCATAAATATGTTTACACAATTTTATAGTCTATTAAGTGTGTGGTAGCATTATGTTTTAGAAAAACAATGTACATACCTTAATTAAAAATACCTTATTGCCACATCTGTATCTTTGGGGTAAATACCCAGTAGCACAATTGCAGGGTCATAGGGAAGCTCTATTTTTAACTTCTTGAGGAATCTCCACACTGTTATCCAGAGTGGCTGCACCAACTTGCATTCCCACCAACAGTGTAAGAGGGTTCCCCTTTCTCCACATCCTCTCCAACACACGTTGTTTCCTGTCTTGCTAATTATGGCCATTCTAACTGGTGTGAGGTGGTATCTCAATGTGGTTTTAATTTGAATCTCCCTGATGGCTAGTGATGATGAACATTTTTTCATGTGTCTGATAGCCATTTGTATGTCTTCATTGGAGAAGTGTCCGTTCATATCTTCTGCCCATTTTTTGATATGATTATCTGTTTTGTGTGTGTTGAGTTTGAGAAGTTCTTT